>JABFQM010003472.1:0-11674 GCA_022816865.1 Zelostemma sp. ZL-2020
CCATCCATCCATCCATCCATCCATGAATTCATCTATCCATCAATCCTACCATCCATCCATCTATCCATCAATCCTACCATCAATCCATCTATCCATCCATCCATCCATCTATCCATCCATCTATCCATCCATGAATGGAAAGTGTCTTAATTAAAGACACCAATAGTGTTTAAAAGTATCCAGTTCAAAGGGTAATTAAAAAAACGACCGAAAATGGGTCAAATGCAAATGCCTCGCGAAACGCGACAAGAGATAACGAGTGTTTGTTATTCGAATGAAGCGCTGCATAAGTGCCACTGGAAGTAAATAAGGAGGACTTTGTTATGCGTTATGGCTTTGTGCTCTCGCGGGGACTTATCTTCCTTCCGACAACGCGCGTTGTTCGTCAACGCACTCGAGCATTTATTATCACAGTTTAACATAGTTCCGAAACTCTCGTGCTTCGTGCACTCGCGATAACATTATTGAATCAAGAAGTCTGCGCTTTCGTGAAATGCCATCAGACGTTGCTTAGTGCCGCGTCGGCTGCGACAATTATCAACTACTGCGATAGTACCTTATTCAATTACAACTTTGAAAATACCATTGACTTTTCATCGATCTATTCTACCTGCTTTTCGCGTGCGCTCCTTCGGAATCTTCCGAAAACAACCCTGTTTTCCGATAAATTCGCAGCGGACAGAAAAAAAGCTGATTGCAGAGCCGGCGATTTCTGCTTGAAATTCGTAAAGAGATTAATCTCCACGGGCGAAATCGAATCTAACTTTAATTCCGTTCCCCGGGGTAACGGTAAATAGATTATGTTAAAGCTGGGTGTTTTCAACGACGGCGACACGTTTTTCGGATATTTGGAAGCAGGCCCCGATTAAGGAAAACGACAAAACGCGAGAGAAAAGAGAGAGGAGGAAATAAATGGAAAAAATAATACCGGAAAACCGTTCTTGCCCGGCGTCCCGGCCACACCCTGGAAGAAGGGGTACAACAACATTAAAACTCGTTAATTAACGGCATAATTCTCGCATTCCAAAGAGTTATACGCCGTATTAGGTAGCATGCGCTGTTCCCGTACTCGGATACAATTAAAAACTGTTCCGTGCAGTTTTAATAACGAAAGAATGCAGTCATTAAAGCCTTTGGGAATGCCGGAGAAGAGGCGCGAGTCCTGAAAAAGCTCCGCGAAAAATGCGCCTTTTCCCGATACTTTTAATTCGAATAATCGAGCGCTCGACTCATATTCTTCACGGGGACAAAATATGTATTCGCGAAACGATGTTTTTTCGTGAAGAAAAATAAATCGCGACGATTAAAGGCGCATTTGAAATTCAAATAAGCGGCTATTTTCGTATCCCCGTAACGAATATTCAACGGCGCATTTACATCTCGCGATTCTCTCCTCCGGCTTTCTTTTCTATGGGGTTTAGTAGGAGCAGGCCAACTACGCGGATTATGGTAAGACGCTTGGGTACTCACGGATGCACCTGGCTCTCCCGAGTCTCCTTTCTTCCCCTTTTTACCCCGTTTCCCTGGAGCCCCAGCTTCCCCAGGTGGACCTGAAACATGTGCATGACTTCGAGTTTCGTGGAGATAAAAAATCAGGCGAATGGATCGATTCCGGATTTATTATTCGAGATTCGGGTCGCGACGGACAAAAGGAGTCGACGACACGTCGATGGCTCTACGAATTGTGCGGCCGGAAAGAAACAATGACGATCGATATGAAAAGTGTCTTATCGTGCCGAAAAAACCTTGTTTAATTGGAAAAACTCATGAACGGAACGGAATTAGGGTCATGAAACGCCATTCAATTACGGAGGAGGAAAAAGGCGAGTAAAGTACCTCGACGTAGACATAGCATGCATTGCTAAAACGCGCCGTCTTTTCATACGCGTTGCTTTGAGAAGAAGCAGCTTTTACACGCTTTGAAATTTCAAGCTCGCTAATTTGCCGGTAAAACCTCGCGCAGCTGTCGCCGAATGATTACTTTTTAACGGTTCTTTTAAAGCTCGAGATTTGACTTGCAGAACGTTTCGACGCTTTTATCAAAAACCTCGCGGGATTAGGCGTTTTCGCGTTTTTCCTACCTCCGTTTCTTTCAGGGAAACCGCGCGAAATTAGATGCTAAACCCGGCTCTATGAATATGGAATTCCGAGCGACGAGCGCGCGATTAGAACGTTCATCTAAATTCAAATTCAGCGCGGCGTTACCGTGTTTCATCTTGAAATACGAGAAATATCGCTTGGTCCTTCGAGCCGGATAACCTTATTTTCTTTCGGAAAAGAGATTAGACGTTAGCGAGTTTCGAAATGAATTCCGTCAGTTCTCGAGGTGTCGCGCCCCGGAGATTTGCCAACTTCGGTTGCGAGTTCGCGATGTACATTTAATTCCTCCCTTTGAATGACGCGAAACAACGACCTCCGTGTGTTATATAAATTTTTAATCCTTCCTCCATTTATAATTCCCTTTCGAAGCGCTTTCGGCGAATGATTCATGTTTCGGGATTCGAGTGAAATGACACGATTACGATACGCCAGCGGAGTGTATTACACGCTATCACGAATACTTAGTCTCCCTCGAACTTCGGATAATTCGATTTTAGTTTGAGGTTAGCGCTGCGTCACACCCCTTCGACTATTTCAACGCAAATAAAATCGAGACACTTTAAATGCCTCAAAAGTAAGAACCTCGGAAAGGCCAAAGTTCAGTTGCGAAATCCGGGGAACGCGTGGCACGACCCTGTTCGCGGGATCGTGTTTCCAAACTCCGCAAGAAAGTAAATAGACCATGTATGTTTATTGGCCATTGGGACATCAGCGAGCATTTTCGATCGGCTCTCGGCGGTGCAAAGTTTAACCAACGCGGCCGCCTAAACAACTTTATCAAGGGTGCGCCGGCTCGGATGCGCCCCAGTGATAAAAGCGACTTTGGTCAGCCACCGGGCGCTACGTTTTCGCTGGAAACAAGTGCTCTCCATTTTCATATTCCCTTTGCCGTTTTCTTCACTCGGGAATCGCGTTTTCCCGGCTATCGATTCGCTATAAAAACTTCCGCATCGGCGAGGTTATGGAGGCGCTGTTTATGAACAACTCGGACGTAAATTTACGCTCGTTTTGAACGTTTTTCAATTGATACGTTTTTAAAATAATGTGCTTAGCCCCTGGGCAAAGATAGTTTTCCGCGTGCGTGTTTGGATGGTTGCACTTCTCTAGGGGTAAAAAGATCGCGGCGTTTTTTATTGTTCCATTTTATCATTATTTTTTAACATGTTTGCGTAGCAAGCACCCTTCAAGAGTACATTATCTGTCGTTGCGTCAAGTTTGGTACGAATTCTTCGAGTCAAATCGGCGTCAGATCCTTTCCAGAATATCCCGATATAACAATAGAAAAGTTCGGTAACGAATCTACTTCGGAATGCTCTTAATTCAAAACACAAGCCAAGAATGTTATTTAAAGAAAGTACAATCTGTAAATGAAGCATGTGTTTAGCCGCGGGTCCTCAAAGGGCGAGTTTCCTCGATTGCTTCGCGGTCGAATGACGAAGCGTAAGCGAGCGTAGGCAGATCAAAGCCCGCGTATGAAAGAACGGACGTTGTTCGGAGCGCAGAAAGCACTTCTTCCGGCTCGGAAGTAAAAAAACGTCTTCTCGAATAAATTGCTCCCGGGCTCTTGTTTCCCTGTTTTTCGACCTCGTATATTTATGCTTTCTCCCTTCACTTCAATTACTCATTCCCTCTTGGTACTAAATCGAAATCGTGGAAACTCGAGTGTACACATGGCATTTAGATGATCCGTGACGCGGAGGGCTTTTCATTTCTCTTTAAAAGCCCAGAAACCACGTACCTCTTCAGCCTTTCCCCGATTTCTTGGCTTTATCTTTGATGTTTGCAACTCGAGACGAAGAAAAACGGAACCTTTTACTTTGAATCCCGGCTCTTTCTCATCTGTCAAACCGATATTCCGTTGTTTCGAAAACTTTATTGATAACACGCTAATCGAGTTATCGTGCGACAAAACTGCGTTATCAAAGTGATGCGAAATTGCGCTGTTCAAAGGATAAAACGACGAAGCTTTGATGAAAAATCGATCTCGTTATGCCAACGAAATAAGCGGGAATTGTTTGCAATTTTGCGCGATAAAATATGTCGGCGACGCAAAGATTTCCCTCGCCGAATGAATTAATCGAGCATCAACGCTCGGACATTGAAGAATTGCAAACGAGGAAGCCGAACAAGATCGACTGCGGAGAAAGAAAATGGAACTGTTCCCGGCCGCGGGACATATTTTACATTGTGCCCCTTTTTCCTCTCTTTCCATTTCCGCGTCGCAATCAATGGAAGCTTTAAGGTCGGAAATTGGAGTTGAAAAAAAAGCATGAAAGGCTCTTTGTTCGGCAAGAATGAATGATTGATCCGTATCGGCAACGCGAATTCCAAACTCGGCGATAATGATAATTATAAATCCGTCCGAGCAGGCTCGTAACTCTGGGATCGCGCGTCATGTTTGCCCGATAAACATCTCGGCTTAAACGCTACTTAACTTGGGCACAATCGCGGGTACAACCTACGTACGTCTGGGATTCGTGGACGGAAAAATCCGGAGTGGCGTGAGCTGGCGTTCAGTTGCCAGGGTAAAATATTCTTTGAAAACAATTAATTGATAATCAATTTTTATCGATTGATGTCACGTTAAATTGACGGGAAATTTGGTTTTCGGGATAACTCGGTCAACGGTAGTGAATCGAAATTGAAAAAAAATGTTTTCTTTTCAGATGAAGATATGTATTTTTTTAAATTTTATTATTAATAAGATTGAAATTCTAAAAAAATTGAGCAAAACTGAAATTTTGAATCCTGGTGAAAACTACGAATGTGTTCAATTGTGGAAAATGATTGTAGAAAATGTTTTCTTTTAAGATGGAAACATGCATCTTCATGATTATCTATTTTTACTATCAAAAAGCTTGAAATTCGGAGGAAATAAAGCAAAACTGAAATTTTGAATCTTGGTAAAAACTAAAAATGTGTTCGATTGTGGAAAACGATTGAAAAAAAATATTTTATTACAAAATAAAAACATACATCACGATGGAAAGTTAATTTTAAAATGTTGTTAAATTTTTCCATTCCGTAGTTTTTGACTACGGAATTTTAAAAGTTGAAACAAAACTACGAAAAGCTGCTTTTTTCTATTTTTTCACTATTGAAACAAGCTTGAAATTCGAAAAAACGGAGCAAAACTGAAATTCCAAATCCTGGTGAAAAATAAAAATGTGTTCAATTGTGGAAAATAATTGAAAAAACATCATTTATTTCGAAATGAAAACATACATCTTGATGATTATCTTTTTATTTTACTAATAACAAGCTTGAAATTTGAAGAAAATGGAGCAAAACTGAAATTCCGAATCCTGGTGAAAACTACAAATGTGTTCGATTGTGGGAAACGATTGCAAAAATGTTTTCTTTGAAGATGAAAATATATGTCTTTACAATTTTACTATTAAGAAGCTTGAAATTCGAAGAAAATGAAGCAAAACTGAAATTCCGAATCCTGGTGAAAATTAAAAATATGTTCGATTTTAGAAAATGATTTTGAAAAATATTTTATTTCAAGATGAAAACATACATCTTGATAATTTTCTTTCCATTTTACTATTATCAAGCTTGAAATTCGAAGAAAATGGAGCAAAACTGAAATTCCGAATCCTGGTGAAAACTACAAATGTGTTCAATTGTGGAAAACGATTGCGAAAAATATTTTCTTTCAAGATGAAAATATATATCTTTTTTATTTTACTATTAAGAAGCTTGAAATTCGAAGAAAATAGAGCAAAACTGAAATTCCAAATCCTGGTGCAAACTAAAAATGTGTTCAATTGTGGAAAACGATTTTAAAAAATTTTATTTTAAAATGAAAACATACATTTTGATGAGTATCTTTTTGATTTTATTATTAACAAGCTTGAAATTGGAAGAAAATGGAGCAAAACTGAAATTCCAAATCCTGGTGAAAAATAAAAATGTTTCCGATTGTGGAAAACGATTGAAAAAATGTTTTCTCTTAAGATGAAAACATACATCTTGATGATTCTCTTTTCGATTTTACTATTAACAAGCTTGAAATTCGAAGAAAATAAAGCAAAACTGAAATTCCGAATCCTGGTAAAAACTACGATGTGTTCGATTGTGGAAAACGATTGAAAAAAAATTTTCTTTCAAGATAAAAACATACATCTTGATGATTCTCTTTTCGATTTTACGATTAACAAGCTTAAAATTTGAAGAAAATAAAGCAAAACTGAAATTCCGAATCCTGGTGAAAACTGAAAATGTGTTCGATTGTGGAAAACGATTGAAAACCTGAAAACTCGACACGATTTCTTCGTTATCGGGTATCGATTTCGAAGTGGCCTTGATGGCACCGGGAAAACCGACGCGGAATAAATGAATTAGGAAAAGGAACAGCCCAGATGTGCCGAACCGAAAAGACGAATGGCGCAACTTCCGCGGAAGTTGTAAAGCTCTCATCTCGCCACTTTCCCGCCTCCATTCTTCTTCCCCAATTTTTTTCCTCTACCCTACCCTTCTCTTCCCACGTACGCGCCGAAACGTGACTTCAGTCACCTATTTTTACCACTTCGCTATCTTGCTTTTGCCCCGCTCCTATCTCGCTACGCGAATATGAGGGCTTGCGGCATTTCTGACGCGTCAACCCTCATTCACACGATGCTTAAACTTGCCTTCTCGCTCGCGACATCTTCTTTCCGACTCTTTTTCATCGGGAAATTGATTTTTCCCACCTTCCCGACATTTGCCCGAAAGTATTTTTGTAAAACATCGCATGAAATGCCATATTTTCGCAGCTTTTAGTGACATTAGGATTCCGCCAAGTGAGCTTCTTCCCACATCGCGTAAAAGGCGAAGAAGACGAGCAATAAAAGAGGGAAAATCGGGAACCCCAGTCAAGTGGAGACGATAAACCCGACTTTCTCTTTTTTACGATCCGATAAACCATCGAACGAATCGGAATACTTTCCTCAAAAGACATTGTTATTTTGTCTTTTAGATTCCGGCATCAAACGAACGAAAGCATGAAATATGAATACGCGACCAATCGGCTCGCGGCCATTATTATTGAACGTGATTAATGGTTTTCGGCTCGGAATAGCCGAGATCAGCTTTTGAACATGACGTAAACATATGATACTTGTGCTCCGATAGGAAACTTGCATGACCCTCATTAAAGTTCGTAACAAGTTTCCCAAAGTCGAGATCAATTACCTTCTTACAGATTTTACTTACCTGCTTATTTTTAATTAAATGTTCATCAATCGTAACTGATTACTACAAATGTCTTACTCATTTTCGGGCGAACTCGGGCAACAGGAGTAAATTAAAATGGAAAAAACGGCGATGTAACGACAATATGGGAAGGAAAATCGAGCGAAGCTCGGACTAAAAGAGAGAGCTGTAATTACGGAGATATGATGGCTCTTGAAAACGTATCAATCATTGAAGTCCTTAAGTGGAAACTCGAAGTTCATTGGATGCGCTCGAAGATGACTTAAACGACTATTGAATTAGCATGAAATTGATATCGTGAAATTGAGCTGAAACACTCAATTAAAGTTCTTTGTTTTTATAGACAAATTACATTACCCAGGTTTCATCATCGAGGCCAAAAATCAGACCGGAAATCCAATATTCCGATTAGCATTCAAAGCAGGGAACATTCCAAACACATACAGATCGCGCCTTCTTCGAAACATCAACAATAAATGTACATAAACTTCATCATAAAGTTTGAACCCGCTCTTTGATAACGCGATGTTGTTACCAAAGAGGGAAAACAGAACTTCGGGCAATGTGTTTTCCCCCGGGAATATTCCGGCGCAGGAGCGAATGGTAATTTTATTACCTTTAAGCTGATCCCAGTCCAACTCCGAGAACCCAGGTAACTTCGCTACTCGTTTTTTCACGAAACACGAGCCCCGCTTATCATTAAACTCATTACCTGCTCCCAGAGACGCCGAGCACAGTACTTATCACGTTTTCCCGAAAAATAAGCCGAGTTCATCTCGGGAAAAGGTTCCCTAACTAATGGACCGTTTCATAAATCTCGGATGAATTACTCGGGAAATGAATGTGGGAATGGTAACACCCTTTTATCGATACCCAGCGACTGGATTTTCTTCTTACGAGCTTCCCCCGATTATATCTGAATCGTCGCGTCGACAAATTTGGAATCGAACGTTCCTCTCAATTACATTCGCATCGTTAAGATTGAAACTCTCGACTTCTTTTCATTGGATCGAGTGATTTTCGTATCTTTCCCCAAAAGTTTTAATGTTCCCCGAACGGAATTATGCCCGTTTCCTGGCCTCAAGGCCATTCGGGGTTATCTCCGAGATTTTAACAAAGAGCAATTAGAACGTACGTAACTGTGGCAATTATGAAACTTCGGGGGAAAAATGGGATTACTCCCAATTATTGCGGCAAATGTATGTAAAACGTGTTGGCGTTCGTTCCATTCCAGATCCTATTCCTATCCTAATCTCCGGATTTCCAAGCGTCTGATCCCGGACGATTTATAACTGGGTTTATTCGCGGATCCGGATTTCGTGATTGGCGTTATCTGCGCCCTTTTCACTTGGGCAATGCGCTTGATAAGAATTGGGTAATCGCAATTTGGTACGGGATTTGCTCCGGGTTTTACTGGTTTATTGAGATCTCATCTGGTTTAGTTCAAGGTTAAACGAGATAATTGTATTTTTAGGTGTGATTGAGGTCTTATCTTGACTCGATCTGGTTTTTATCAAGATACGATCCAGTTCTGACCTGATTAAACCTAGTTTTTCAATCATCTTTGGATTGAGGTCTGATTGAGGCTAGTTCCAACCTTGATTAGACTACTAGGGTCTAGTTTCGACCAGATCTTTTACTTCAAAGTTGAATTTAGGCAGAATCTGGTTCTAAATCAGGAAAACATTGATTTTTTCCCAATCCAACTCTACCGAAAACTTAATAATTGTATTTTTAGGTGAAGTTGGGTGTGATTGAGGTTTTATCTTGACTAGATCTGGTTTTTATCAAGATAAGATCCAGTTACGACCTGATTAAACCTAGTTTTCTAATCATCTTTGATTGAGGCTAGTTCCAACCTTGATTTGACTACTAGGGTCTAGTTTCGACCAGATTTTTAACTTCAAAGTTGAATTTAGGCAGAATCTGGTTCTAAATCAGGGAAACATTGATTTTTTTTCAGTCCAACTCTACAAAAACTGAATAATTGTATTTTTAGGTTAATTTAGGTGTGATTGAGGTCTTATCTTGATTAGATCTGGTTTTTATCAAGATAAGATCTAGTTATGACCTGATTAAACCTAGTTTTCCAATCATCTTTGAATTGAGGTCTGATTGAGGCTAGTTCCAACCTTAATTAGACTATTAAAGTCTAGTTTCGACCAGATCTTTGACTTTAAAGTTGAATTTGGGCAGAATCTGGTTCTAAATCAAGAAGACATTGATTTAGCCTAAATGCAACTCAACCAACTCAACTCGCTCGAAGATAAGTACCAACCAAAGATTCATAATGGAATAAACTCACCGAATAAAGATTCTAGACTTACCTGCAACAGAAAATGAAATGAAAGGATAAATTTCCAAGTTTCATCGAAATATCTTGCAAAGAGCATCATCGTAATAAAGATGCGATCTAATGAGAAAGCTCCAACTTCTCCAACGGCGAAATTAAATTTCATCGCGAGAAACAATGACTTCCGTTCTTTCGGGAAATGCGTGAAAGTTCGGAACACGATAAGATTATAATTCCAGTACTCGTGCCATTCAAAGAAACGAGGTTCCCGGCGATGCGCAAAAAGCCCGGGCACCGATGCCATCGAGATAGCCAATTTTTACGCTTGATTTGATTTAATTGAACGTCTCGGCTTGTCTTCTTTTTACATCGATTCAAGACGATTTGTCAGCGCTTCTCATTTTCTACGTACGGGACGAAACGAATCTCTCCCATCGATTTTCCCGGAGAAAAAAAAGGGTTGGGCATTCCGGCAAGGAACATGTCGTTTTTCCCCCGAAAAGAATAAATATTTCGCGAGTTTCCGATCCCTTTCACGTGGCGAAATGCAATATACGCGTTGCGGGGAATAAAAAGCAGCGAATTCACAGGAATGTAATATTCCCTGCGACGCGTGAAGCACGGGGAATTGGATTCTGCCGCGGAAGTCACTCGAAATACGTTTCGAATTCCAGTGTCAATAGCAATCGCTGAATTAGCGTGTCGAAAATCGATTCGACCCGCTGAAAATTCGCTCCGCTTTTCGGCATAATCGGAGCGTGGAAAATAATTCCACTTCCGGGGCTTCAAAGACGTTTGCCGTTCGCTCCCGGTGACTTTGACTCTGTGTTTGCAGAGTCAATGAGCTATTAGATGCGCAAACCCCAACTTGTTGATGAATAGCTGCGCTATTTCGCTAAATGATTTTTCTGGAATTTAACTCGGGAGGGTAACTTGCTTTCCCGGGGCTTTGATAAGGGTACTTTGCGAGGGGTGGAATTGGGGTAATGCTTTTCAGGGTATGGAAACGTCTGGGCTTTTATTAAAAGTATGGGACGAAATGCGAAACTACAAACTTTTTTGTACGGAAAATTCAAGATTACGGAAAAATAGCATACAGAAGAATAACGGAAATTGCAAAAACTTTGGGGAAATGCGACAAACGTTACAGAATTTAAAAAACACGGAAAGGTAATTTTTAAATGCTGTTTCAATTTCGACTGCGGAATTTTAATAGTTGAAACAAAACTACGGAAAGCTGCTTTTTTATATTTTTTTTACAATTAAAACAAGCTTGAAATTGGAATAAAATGGAGCAAAACTGAAATTCCGAATCTTGGTGAAAACTAAAAATGTTTTCGATTGTGGAAAACGATTGAAAAAGGTGTTTCCTTTTAAGATGAAAACATACATTTTCATAATTATCTTTTTTTACTATCAAAAAGCTTGAAATTCGAAGAAAATGAAGCAAATCTGCAATTTTAAATCTTGGTATAAACTAAAAATGTGTTCAATTGTGGAAAACGATTGGAAAAAAAATATTTTATTTTAAAATGAAAACATACATCTTGATGAAAAGTTAATTTTCAAATGTTGTTTAAATTTGTCCATTTCGTAGTTTTCGACTACGGAATTTGAAAAGTTAAAACAAACCTACGAAAAACTGTTTTTTTCATTTTTTTACTGTTAAAACAAGCTTGAAAGTCGAAGAAAATAAAGCAAAACTGAAATTTTGAATCTTGGTAGAAACTAAAAATGTGTTCAATTGTGGAAAACGATTGAAAAAAAATATTTTTCATTTTAAAATGAAAACATACATCTGAATGGAAAGTTAATTTTTAAATGTTGTTCAAATTTGTCAATTTCGTAGTTTTCGACTACGGAATTTGAAAAGTTAAAACAAACCTACGAAAAACTGCTTTTTCGATTTTTTTTTACTGTTAAAACAAGCTTGAGAGTCGAAAAAAATGGAGCAAAACTGAAATTCCGAATCCTGGTGAAAACTAAAAACGTGTTCGATTGTGGAAAACGATTAAAAAAGGTGTTTTCTTTTAAGATGAAAACATACATTTTGATGATTATTTTTTTTCTTTTACTTTCAAC
>JABFQM010003473.1:0-11674 GCA_022816865.1 Zelostemma sp. ZL-2020
GAGGGATCAATAATTATTTTTTCCTTTGTACTTTTTGGCTCAATTTTCAAAAAAATGGCCGTGGCGTAGGCGATAGATGAACAAGCAAACCCATCCCAAAGTATAATTCGAAAGATCGGATATTGCGGCGCAGCTGTCTTCGGTGGCGGTGGCTCGTAAAATCGCGCGATGCACGGGTCGCCCAGATGCTATTTAGATTGCGTTCTTCCTTTCTGGAGATTGGAGTTTAAACGGCGAATCGTCTGGGGCAGCGAGGCGCGGATTCGCTCCCCCGGGAAAAGCCGTGAAAGGATCTCTTGCAGATGTGGGAAAGAAACGAAGCCCGTTGCATCCTGATTTCTCGCTTTTACCTCGAATTTCCTAATCGTTCCTCGAATCGAAAGTCTCCGATGAAGAATTCCGAATTGTAGAATCGCGATAAACCCAGTATTTTTTTCCTCCCGTCCCCGCGTAATTACACGGCAATAAACGTGAGTTGTTTTTGATTGAAATACGGCATCGTAAAAATTATGTAAAATTTATGTTGCATTTAAAAGTAACGTTTTCATCGGAGTATAATTTCGTCTCGTAAAACCAAACGTATCCTTAAAATCTCACAGTCTTATTCAACGATATCTCGCCGTTAATTACATTTTTTTTACCTGCTATTGAGATTTCACCTTTCTTTAATTTGTCCGATTAAGCCCGGAGTGGTTTACGCCCAAATTTTGGCGACGATAAAAGCCCAACTGGTGTTAATGTTCGTCGATTCCTCATATCGTCGAGCCGTTAAGAATTTACGGTGCATCATTCGTCCCGGGACGTTCCCAATTTCGGTGTCGTTGGGGCTTTTATGTCCCGTGCACTCGAATTAAAATGCTGCGATTCGGCTAACAAGAATTCGGATTTATGCTCTCTTAAAGTGAGGCACATTTCGTTTATTTCCTGTATGAAAAAACGAAACGAAATTCTGGTAGTTTCGGAGACCCGACGATGTTTCGGATCGGAAGTTTCGTGGGCGGTAGCGCAGGGTAAGACCGAGAAAATTGAATTATTTATAATAATCGTCCATCCGGTGAACCGCAGGTCGATAGCGGTAGTGCCATGACAACGAGTCATATTTCGAAAGCTATCGAACGCCCTCGACTCTCGGGTCGTTCGCGCCAGTTTTACCAGGGTTGGCTTATAACCCGGAAAACCGGAAAAGCCAGGCTTTAATTTAATTGAAACTTAATTCGCTATCGATTGAATTTGGAAGAAAGAAGAAGCACATTTTTAGAAAAATCATACTCGTAACGCAATCGACGTTTCAAGCAATAAATCAAAAGACGGAAAGATCGAACAAAAAGCATTGAAAAATCGTTGCGAAACGCAAAAAAAAAGGGTAGAAACAAAGAAAACTCGTGATCGAAGTGAAAGTACGTTTCATTGACCCGAATAAAGTGCGAAACAATGAGCGCGTATGCAAATGACGCGAATGACACATTTGATGAAAAACGAACGAAAAGGGTTAATTGCGGAAAGCCATGGCTCAATTGTTTATTTAATTATCTTGCCACGTGCGAATATCGCGCGATCTCTCCTCTTTGTTGGCGAATCCTTGTACCCATTGCTACGCTTACTTTATCTCATTGTCAGATGCCGGCAGATATTCCTGATTTTTCATTGCGGATTCTGCGATTCCCATCTGGACCTTGGCATAAATTTGTATTTCCAATTGTATTCCATTCTTCTCTTCAAATTTATCGGCTCGTTTCGCTGCGCGTTTCCTCTCCGGTGGTATTGTCGTTGGAAAAAGAGCCGATGGGGAAGCCGATAAGCGACGGGACGAGTCGAATTCGACACGTTCTTATCAGTCCCTGTGTGGTCTTTCCACCGAGGGATATGAGCCTTTCGCGGAAAATGTTAATTTCCCGCGGCCGGCACATCTCCTTGTCGAGCCAAGATAATGCGCGGCTCGCGTAACGGCAGATGACGGCGGAAAGTCGTCGCTGCCAGTTTTTGCGGCGTACGTTACGGCATGCGCTGCCGTTCGCTCGCTAGCCATTTCGCCGTTTTATAATGTTGCTTTTTCGTCGCCGAGTGCCTCGTTATAATGCCGATTCGGTATCTCGCGACGTCGGGCTGTTAGGGAACAACAAACGGAGTCCCTTCTTGCTCGCGAGCGGGAGAGCTTAGGATCGAAACTCTCCTATTCGTCGGTGCCTTCCGCGAACGGACTCGCCATTTGTCCGAGAGCGTAAAAAGACTCGCGCATTGTGTCGGCAGATCTTCCTCTTCTTCCACCTTTATTTACGGCGCGCCGCGTCTCATCGGAAACAATGTTTTTTCGTTCCGCGTTCGAGCGTAGGATGCGACATTTTTCTGAATGAAACCTTTGCCTTTTCGTCAAAGGCGAGGACAAATATTGACGCTGTCGAGGGAGAAAACGCTTGGTCAGCGCCTCAAGGACTGGGAATATTGAAATCTCGATTCAATGTTTGGACAGCGCGGCTTCCGCTTTCCCAAGTGCTCTTTCAGGCTTGCCACACGATCCGGAAAACTTGGAAAAGTCCGAGTTCTTTGTATCTGGGCATCAAACTTTTTTCAAGCTTTAGAAATTCATCCCATAAATAATTGCTTATTATTAATGAGACAGAAAAATTTTCGCAAACCTGGAAAATGCAGGAAGCAACCTTGTCATCTTTATTTTCTCGTTGCCGCGCGATTTCGAGTTCAAAGTCCAAGACTGGACGTGGCAATAATTGGAGAGCGATAACGTGGGCCACGGCGAGTGCACGCTCCGCCGGACTGAGATGTAAGTGGGCGTTCTACCGGATATGGCTCCAACGGAAGTAGGGGAACCCCTGCCACCGACACGCATTATGATCCTCCGCCGCTTCAGAGACGCGAGGAAGAGGCCACCGTTTTGGTCTACCAGTTTTGCGACTCCGTCGCAAGAAAGCCCGATTCCATCGTCCCCGCAAACTCGAATCTACATTTTATCTCCTTTCCTTTTTATTTAGGCGCCTTTGGAAAGCGACGAAACTCTCGAATATTGTTCGGAGTCGCCTCCGGCTCCGTTCGCGGAGTCAGTGGGTGGTTTTTCTTTGCTCGCCCAGGGCTGACAGGAAATTTATCGAGGCTTTCGATCAAGCCCGACCTTCCCCTTCTCACGCCCGCCGCTCTTATCGTGCTTTATCCTCGTCCGAGGCTTTTTTAATCCCTTAAAAGTCATCGAAAACTCCTGGAAATTTGTTCTGCGGGGTATCCGATTTCCAGGCGGTTCATCCGATCACATCGCGTGCCACGAGTTCTGGGTAACGTTTACATTTGCGAGCTTGGGTATCGCGATTACGCTACGTCGCGTTGGGCGCGACGATATCATTCCCACCGAGAATACTGAAGATTTCTCTCGGTTTTCGCAATTTCGTTGGGAAAAGAATAATCGAGCGAAACTGCGGGCGTGACATTTTTCAAAATGCGCGGGGCCCCTTCCTTGCTCTCCCGAGGCGTCTGACGAAACAACTCCGCAGCGAGTCTTTCGCGGTGCACGTGTGTACGTACGTTACGTACGTAAAGTACACTTGGCGTAGCTCGTGTGTACATGCACGGCTGCAACGCGTGCAACAAACTGCGCAGTTGAGCGACGGACACGCCCTTCTCATGTGTCGCATGATACGCCACGTAACGGGTGTTCCCCGTCCGAAATTAACGATGTCACATTGCGCTGTCATATCGGGCATTGATAACGAGAGGAATTATCGCCCCGATGGATGACACGTCGCAGCGATCGACTTTGGTCTCTCGTTGTGTGCCCGTGTCTTCGTTACGTAACGAGTGTCGGTTTGTCGTCGGAATCATTCCGATTTGCTGTAATTTATGGCGGGAAATGGTTGGAAATTAAAGACAGTAAAAGAGGGAGTTTCACATTCCAAAAGAGTGAAAAATTAATTCTCCAAGAAAGAGCTCATTTTCACGCTTTCTGGAGAGTTAATCGTTCGCTCTTTCGGAGTGAGATCTCGCTTTAAGAAATTTAAAGAGCTGCGAACACTTATCTGAAGACCTGGGAAACTTGGAAAGGTTAAGGATGAATCGAGGATCTTTTCTGTAATGGCATGAATCGTAACGTCATTTTCCGTAAAGATGAGCAAACAATTGATTCAGGATAAATTGTTCTACTTCAAAACCCAAGTTCATCTCTGGCTTATTTTTTTCCGCTCAGTACAAAGTTCAAGAAAATTCGTCCGGTTTTTAAATTTTGGTCGTTGAATTTTGCTTAAATTCGCGGTCAGGAAAAACTTGCTTATAAGCCTGGAAAATCTGGAAAACCCGGGTAATTTCAGCAGAAACTCTGGTTGGCGCGTTCATGTTTGTATCACTTTAATGATTCCAGTTCCATAAAGTTGAGACCTTACATAACAAGTTTGATTTTCCGGTATTTATGGTCGGGAAAAACTCGCATTTTCGGGCTGGAAAAGCTGGAAAACCCGGGTAATTTCAGCAGAAACTCTGGTTGGCGCGTTCATGTTTGTATCACTTTAATGATTCCAGTTCCATAAAGTTGAGACCTTACATAACAAAGTTAGATTTCCCGGTATTTATGGTAAGGAAAAACTCGCATCTTTAGCTCGGAGAAGCTGGAAAACCCGGGTAATTTCTGTGGAAACTCTGGCGCACTATTTGGGTTTCATTCGAAGCCACGTGTAACTAACGCATCGTTATGCAACAAGACTCCTTACAATTAGGCTTCGGTGTGCATGTACTGCGGTTTCTTTCAGAAGCGGCGGCGGTTGCCTCCCCACGAGGCACCGAGCGCGACCGGTATCTCCATCTGGTAGCCTTCACCTCGTTTCAGCGGGCGTTTCCGCTGTTGAAGCGAGAGCGTTATTTCAGCGACTTATAGAGCTAAGTGCCGCTCCAGGCGCGCACGCGGTCCAAATAGTTGTCACGATTCGGCTTTCTTAGAGATTGCAAGTGTAATTTGTCGACTAAAACGACGCCGAAGACTGCCTTTTCCTCCTCGTTCGTCGAGAAAAGTGATCGAGCTAAAGGTCACTTTGCATGCTTTAGAAGGTGTTGGGCGTTTTATGCTTTTCACGATTCCAGATGATGTTTCCAGCGAATTGATTGACAAGAGATTGGAAAATGCGATTACCCGCTTTTCGATTGGCTAAATTACCGTACTTTTTCCCCGCTTTTTTTTGGTCTAACTCAAGCACTTGTGGGAATGCTTGAGCTTGGCTAGTTCCGAGCTCGTGCCATTAATTTTCTGAATTATTTGCTTATCGTTGGGTAAATATGCTTGCGAAATGAGAAACTTTAATATAATCGAGCGACGGATCAACTAACTCATGCCAGTGGATAAGTCGGATTGAAACTTATGGAAAAGGTGAAATAATTCGAGCTAAGCGAGGCTTCTTTTGTTCGCGGCCACTAATTCGGTACAATTTGTCTGGGACGGGTTTTGATTCCGGTATTTATCGAGCCTGCTTGGCCAGGTTCCCGCAATTTTCAGCGAGCTCTGTGAGAGACCGTAGGCCGCTCGCTCGTGACTGTCCGGTGGGACCAAGTTGAAGGTGAATGGCGGGCGTGGCGTTTAGGCGAGGCGGGGTGAATGCATTCTGCAGCACCGACGCGCTGATCACCGTCTTCCTTTTTCCAAACGAGTCCCCGGACGACGACAAAAGCCGCCGTTCGACGCTCCGAAACTTCGACTTCTTTACTTTGTTTCCTTACATTATTTTATCCCCGAAGAGCTATTTCGAACTTTTTTCATTTGGGATTTTTCGCAATTTTGCAAACTGTTGTTGTTTGCTCGAAAAAGATGTGAAAGTAAATTTCAAACGTTTTGTTGGTGAGAAATTGCGATCGGACTATTTTCCGTTCTCGAAACTCGAAGATGGATTTTGCGGTTTTTTCCTTCTCTCGAAAGTTTCGCACGGTGCCTTGGAGTTCGCTGGAAAAATGGCTCGGAGAGGTACTAATTTAATAATCTTCATTATCCGACACGATGCCGGCGGAACCGTTAACGCGCGGATCCTCCGGTCCATCCGGAACACGGCGTACGAGGCAAAGCAGCAGACTGTTTGCTCATTAGACCGGATAATTGCAGGTGGGTCCAGGCTCGCCACGTCTAACCTTGTCTTCCTCCGCGCTGCCTCGTCAGTCTCCCGCCTCGCTTCTTTGTCTTTTTTCCTTCTCCTCCGCTTGCTCGTTTCGTCATCGCTGCTCTGCATTCAAACCAGTTATTTCGGATTTGTCTTCCAGGAAATTACGATCACGGCGATTTCGTTGTTTTCACAAATTATCAGGCTCTGAAAACGAGTTGAATCCACTTCGAGGAAATTAATTTGTGAAATTATTTATGGACGATAAAGTTTTGTTTTCTTCTGAAAAATAGCCTCTTTCTTATCGAATTTTTATCTGCAGAAACGGTTATTCGGTATGAAAAAGTGGATAAAACTGTTCGAGGTATTGTAATACGTGCACATAAAGCACGGTTACAATGAGCGCACGGCCCATGCGAAGATTTATTGATCATAATCCTCGACGCGGAATGTAGTCAGTCAAATGAAGTGGATGTAGTGCTATTCAGGACCGTAGTGTTCCTCCTCGAGCAGGAAGTATACGAAACACTCGAGCGACAATTTGAATATTCATCCTGCGATGAGACAGTCACGACTTCTCGTCCCCGGCGTTTCATCTCCGCGATTTTTCCGAGTCCCTCGTGAGATTCGGACGTTGAAATAATTAACGCGTCATTGTCCGTTTACGCGGCGATGGGAAAATGCATAAATAATGAAACATTCCTACTGGAGAGAGTTTGCTTTAATTCCTGATTGCGAGCGCGTGGTTCGAGGCACTGAATAACCTTCGGCACAAACTCATAAGGAGAACGTTATGTAAAGTGCCTTATTTATATTCAATAGGAAGAAGCATCACGGCCTGCGCGACCCACAATCGACCGGAGTTATCGAATCAAATAATGAAGCTATCCGAGGCAATAATTCTTTCGATCGATACGCAGAAACGCTTTTCCGATTGCCTAATGCGAAAAATTTTCCGAGCTCCTCGACCTGGACTATTGGGACAAGTCGGGGTTTTTTTTAGTTGATTCATTGGTGATTGGAAATTGGAAAACTTGGGAAAACCATGGAATTTTCATTAATTTTATTGTGAAATTAAAGTCACATTCTGGGTCGGAAAATTTAGAAAATTCGGGGGTTTTTTCATGCAATTAGTTCATGATTACTGGAAAACTTGGATAACTTTTGATGTGAAAATCAAATTTCCGCGTTGGAAAAGCAGTAAAAGTCAAAGAATCTCGGCTGCAAATGAGTTCATCAACGTTTCTCGTTAAGCAGCTCAAATTTCGGGAAAATAAATAGCGAAAGGGGTTAATGGACTTTGTCGGACTTCGCCGGAGGAGCCGGAAACTGGCGGTATCGGATTAAGCGTCGGCCAGGCGAAGCTGATAGCGCGCCCTCCCCGCGCTTTCAGACACACTTGCACCTTGGACTCTTGCATTTGCATAACGGCAAGTGCCTGAACGCGCACGTACGCTATCGCGAACTCGCGTCGCTACCGTCGTTCCTCCACTTCCAGCCTTGTGTTTTCGTATAATTAACTAATGACGAAACTCAATTTCTTAATTTCTTCCACGGGAAATCCTTGGAAAAGAAAAGAACCGCCTCCGAAAAGATTGCGGGGAAAATTACGGGAACGCTCTTTCTTTTTTCGTGTAGGAGTTTTCCCACATGCGAGAAGAACGGGAAAGGGAAAGAATCAAAGTAGCCGACGCACATTCTCGCTTGTAATAATGGTATCCTTAGGCGGAACGAGACAAGGAGCGGAGTCCTTTTGCATCAATCAAACGGGCGCAGCGTTCGATGTATGTGGATTAACGCAATCCGAGATGTAATGAGCGTGATTGATCGTGCCGCTGATTTGTTTAATTATGATTCATCGCGTTCTTGCGGGCGGTGTTTTTGCAAAAAAGCCAACGCTCCGACGCCTTTTTGCGAGGCGCTTTCGTTGGGAAATGCTGTGATTAAGGTCTTAATTGATTCGTCGATGCGCGAGAATCATCTCGGCATCATAAACGGCGAGCACAGCGCGAAAGGATTGCGAGAAACGAGTCTACGTCGCCGCGACAATTAACGACAGCCTTGGCTCTGTACAATGAGTTACTTTGCCTTTTACATCGTTTTCTCAATCCCCATTCTTCGCTTTCGCAAAATACTCTCGTCGTCCGATTTTTCTGGCTCGAAAAGATCGCTGAAAAAGGGCAGTTTAGCGCGTGAAAAGGTTGCGAAAATTTTCGAAAGATCAGAATTTCTCGTCGCTTCGAACGGAGAACGACTGGATTCGTAAAGTGAGAAAATTGCATCGGCTTTCGAAAGTTTTGTAGTCTCGAAAGTGGCAAGTTGATGCGATATTTATCGCGCAGTTAAAATTAATTTCGCGTCATATTTTATTATGTTGCCGAGGAGTCGCGCGTTACGTGCGGTAGCGCGCTCCTTTGAATAACACATTCGCTTATCAGAGAAAGCGACTCGTTATTTGTATCCGGCGTCGTAGGAAACAACGACGATTACCATTTGCGGGGGTATTTAAATCTATCGCCGATGTCTCGCGCGCTGCCACACCCAGCCGATTAAATGCGCATCACGTCGCCGGACGATGTTACATTTCAACTTCCTAATCGTCTTCGTCTGCCAACCCATCGATATTCCATTTCCCCTTTGCATTTTATGACGCTGCCTTTTGGGGAAAATGGAAATTTTTCCATCAAAAGCTGCGAATTTATCGCGAGAAATTTGGCGACTTGAAATTTTACTGGTAGACCTTGGCACTCGGGCAATCGAGAGGCAAAACAGAAAGGCGGACGTTTCGCTCGCTCCGATCTAGGCTTCGTGACAAAAAGTTGTACTTGTCATTAGCATCGATTGCACTGCATTCATTCATCGGCTTGCAAAAATCCGAACCTTCTGGTTCGCCGCACAGCCATTTTCGTTCGGTTATTGCATAATTTTAAATTACTTAATTAATTGCCCAATTAAGCAGCGTGATTGAATCGTGCAACAGTGTAGTCTCTCGCCGCTCGGATAAGAAAGATTTTGAAAACGGTTTTCGACGTTTCGAGAGTTCTTTTCAAAAATTTATCGGGATCTTTAAAACCTCGCCGAAATTAATATTCAATGTTAAATTTATGAAAAATTTATCGAAGAAATTGAGTCCCGTTAAAATTCGGTGTATCAGTCGAATGATAATTAAATCAATTAGAAGCTTGATATGGAGTTGATTATTTAAGATGAATTCTGAAAAAGGCCAGCGCAAACTGGCTGTCGAAATAAGGTAAAAAGTGTATTCGTCGGAGAAGTTTTTCAGTTTTTTCCCGACACGATTATAAACCCGATGAATTTACGTTCGAAAGAATGTCGACGTGTTTTGAAAATAAAAAGCGTGCATTTACGAAGCATGCAAAAAAACGAGAGACACCCGTTTGTTTGTTTAAGGAGACACTCTTAAGTTATTTTACTTGCGTAACGATTATGGCCTATAAATTACCGTATAAATTCGCATAAGTAGCAGCAATAAAAGGTACCTTTGCGCCATTTTACCGAGCCAACGGGACAAGAAACCTTAGGCCGTTGAATATTTTCTTCGACCCCATTTTTTCCCCTGGGCATTCGATATTACCCGCGTTATAGCTCATCGGTATCGATGGCCACAATTAAAAGGCGATTCGGATTATCCCGAATAGCGTTTTTATTGACTCTTTCGCTCGTATAAGCGATTACGAAAACGTCGACTTTTTAAACTCCCGAGAAAGAAACGGCAGACAAAAACAAACCCCGCAGGTTCCTTCGCACTTTATTATTTTTATGTGTATCGTTCCAAGCGTTTTATCTCCTCTTAAATACCGCCTTGGAAATTTAATAAATTTCTGATCAAATCCCCGGCGTTACGTGAATTGATTAACATTTAAGAAGAGAGAAACCCGGCGCTTGGTTTTTTTTTCGCTGTACAAATGTCGAGAAAAAAAGGTCCCCCAGAAACGGGACCGTGATATTAATGCGATAATGCGGCAGCGTAGCACGCACGCGACAAGTTGAGACGTCGCTCGGGTCGAGGAGGTGGAATTTAAGGCCCCTGATTCGCCGATATACCCAGGGAATTTTGTCGTCCGTGAAAAAGAATGTTAATCAGTGGTCACTGGGAGACTTAATGGGACCAAAGTGCGCGCCATTTTCAAGCGTGCGCAATCGAATCACGATTTAATTCCAGCGATAAAGCAAGCGGACTCTAATTTGCGTGCGTTTACAAAAACTCGAATCGAGGGGCCGAAAAAAAAGTAGCGAAATCCGCGGTGCACGCCGGAGTACAAGGACTCGAAGGAATATTAAGTGGTTAATGTGACTCCGCAGTTTTATGCTCGGGTAGCGACGATCCGACACTGGGTATTTATCGAGCGACTTTGCGGAAAGAAATGGCAACGTTACCCGAGTGGCATAAATCGTGCGCGGCCTCTCGTGTTCAAATATCAGACGCGTAAAGCAAACTCACGCGCGTTCATCACGTGATGGCCCGACGATGCTCATTACGTGTTTCGCATGCGATTTCGTGCCCGAAATGACGGCTCTCGAAGCCCGAAATTATGGATAATCATCGTCATCTCGCGCGAGGAAATTGAATCGTACAAAATGCTTTTGACGCGGGAAATTCGCAATTGCAAGGAAGTACCAAGAATTTTTTGTGAACTTGGGTTTAGGGCTGCAAAGGCGGAAAAATGCGAGAGTTGGAGTAAGATCCCTGCTCTGAAAAAAGCGAAAATGCATAATGTATCAAGGAGAAATCGATTAAATTGTGAACACATACACGGCGCTTATGTTCAAGGCGCGAGGCGCTGTCGTAGCTCTCTCGACTTATAATTAGAGCCGCGTCGCGGAGATGATATAATTTGGCCCGATCATAACTCAAGGCGCATTTGCATTAACAACAATATGCATTTTTTGCCTTGACATTCGAGCGCGGCTTCGATTTATGCCTCGGGAGATCGTATCTCCGCACGCACGCGTATATCTCGCTCCTCGTCCTCGCGTACCTCCGTGATTCCTGTCACTCTTACTTCTTCGGCGGGGTACGTACTCGCAAATATAAATCGCACATAATTGATTCCGAGATCGATGTGGGCGAATCTTCCACGATCGATAGATACTCGTTATTCATGCCAGCAGTCAACGGTTCTTCATAAAGAGCCCTCGTAGCACATATTTTCTATCGGGTACCCGAGAGAATGCTTGATTGATTACGACGATTGATTCATTCGAATCAATTAAAGGCTGTAAATAACGCTTTTTAGCGAGAAGTTTCTTCGCGTTTCGCAACTCGGCCGTTCTCGAGTAACGGAGGTGACAGTTGGACGCGGAAAAAGTTTTATATTTCAAATGAATACGCACCGTTTTCGAAAAAAGCCGCGAGTTTTAATCCAGCAGTCTGCGCATGCTGTACAATTTTTATCAGGCATTGCAAATTTATTGTTTTCACTTTATGGAAAAAGAGAGAAGAGAAAGAATTTTAAAATGTATCGTAGTTGGTTTTCGTTGGGTCGAATATATAATGTTGTTTCCTTTCATCGATATTCCCAACCAAGTTTAAAATTCTTTATTTAGTCGACGTTTCGGCTCTAGATTGGAGCTGTTATCAAGAC
>JABFQM010003474.1:0-11670 GCA_022816865.1 Zelostemma sp. ZL-2020
ATTTACATTTAATGTGCCATTATATTTTATTTAACAATGTCTGCTTATTCACGAAAAAAATACGCGAGTGAAAAAATTGTACAAAAATGCTCGTAACGAAAACTTGCAAATTGTAACAGTTTTTTAAAGGAAAATTGTTTATTTCTTAGCTAATTTGCATGTTTGGTCATTTTTATTGTTCAGGGGACTAGTTGCAACAAATTGACCGTGGCGTTTTGAAAAATATTCATTTTCCAAAAAGATACATGCATTTGTTCAGTAAGGAGGTCAAAAATTCTTTAAACAAAATGTATCTTTTTGGCAAATGAATATTTTTCAAAACGCCACGGTCAAGTTGTTGAAAATAGTCTTGTAAACAATATAAATGACCGAACATGCAAATTAGCTGAGAAATAAACATTTTTCTTTTAAAAAAACTATTAAAATTTGCAATTGTTCGTTACGAGCATTTTTGTACAATTTTTTCACTCGCGTATTTTGTTTCGTGAAGAAGAAGATATTGTTAAATAAATTATACTGGCATATTAAATTTAATTAATTATGTTACATTATACATGTTTTTTCCAATTCACCCTTGCATTAGAGTATCGATCCACCTTAATGAAAACTAAGTTTAGTTTTATTAATTATCGATATAGTTTAGTTAAATTTTGTAGAAAATTAGGAAATAATTCTGATGAAATTTAGTTACAATTTATACAGAATTTTACGATTTTAATTCATAATTATTAAATATTTGTCACATTGTATTTGAGATAAATTGTATGAAGACTTTGATCAAAAATTGCATTACAGACGTAATTAAATTTGATCAAGATTCCAATTGAATTTTAATTCAAACTTAATTGAAGTTGCAATCAAATTTAATTACAATTTGCTTTGATGCCGCATTAAGTAGTGATACAACTTTGAAATACATTTCATTTAATCCGCATCGTAGGTTTTTTCAGTAGAATTTTGTTGGATTTTATTGTTTTTACGATTTATTATTAATAAACTTTTGTTTGTTTGTTAATTTATCGATGTATTCGTTCACTAATCATTCGTCAAAAACTTGTTAATAAAACGTAAAGTTCAGCCGATTTTTTGTAGTTCCAGAATTACTAAAACAATTTAGATGAACTAATTAACTCAAAATTGTGAAAACCAGTTTTTACTTGTCCCTAATTTTATCGTTGGAAATTGAAAAATAATACTGATAAAATTTGTTTACAACAATTCGTGCAGAATTTTAATCAGATTTTAATCCATCTCTGATCAAATATTTAGTACATTACATAAATTGAATTTCATTCTAATTTGATTGAAGTTTCATTCAAATTCCATTCCAATTTTAATTAATGTAAAATCGAATCATACGATCATTTTGATAGACATTCGTATTTAATTATATTTATAGTACAATTTTTGTGTGATTATCGGTTTCACGAGTTATTTAACACATGTTTATCTATTAATCCATCGAGTTTCGCAATGTTCATACATTCGTTCGTTTATTCAAAAATTTATTCATCCATTAATTTACATTATTTAACTCCAGTTCATCAGCAATATCGAATATTCCGGATAAAATGGAAAAAGCCATTATTATTAAACAAATTGGCGCAGCAGCAACAACCACAATTTGGTACTTTCCGCATGGAAGCGAAAGTGAAAATCGTAAAATCTCAGGCAAAGACAATGCAAATTCATTAGGTTATATCGAGGAGCGGTCTCCGATGTCACTATTTTGTCGTTCCCAAGGCTCAATCTAAACTCGCGACCAAATTTCGCAATTTATAGTTTCCCCGGGCAGTTTCTCCGCAGCCGAGTTTGTGGTAAAGTTTTGCGGAAGCGCGATATAGAATGATCGAGGACTGGGCGAAGGGGTGTAGCAGCCTTGTGGCCGTGTGTGAGGGACTTTGGGGAGACGTACGGCGCTTGGTATACAAGCGCGATATTTCAAAGGCGAGGACTGCGGCGCTAACTCGGGTATCGGTGCCTCGGTTCCCCTTCGCCAATCCACTTTGCCGAGCTCTTCGGGCCGCCGGATATTTATGCTAAACAGGGATTTTGCGATGTGATATATTTCGCGTAAGGAGCAGGCCAGAATTCGGCTCGCTGCTCCCCTTAGCACCGATAATTGCCGCGCTTGTTTCCTCGGCTGAATATCATCCCTCGCACCGGAGCTTGTTCCGCAGCGATTGTTTCTCAATCGCTCGGAATTTCTCCGTGTAAAACGTTCCCTCCCATTTTCGAAATGGACGAGTTGATCTTTGCGCGGCCGAAATGAAAAATTTATGAGCTGAATTTGATGAAAATTTCATCGGGAAATGGAAATGTATAATTTATCGGGGGTAGGAAATATTGAAAGCGCGCTTCTCGCTCACCTTTGACGGGGGGATCATTGTCAATTTGAAAAGTGATCGACGTGAGTCTTCTGGTGAACTTTAAAGTGTGCCACATGTCGTCGTTCAGGCCCTGGCCCACGAAAAGAACCTGGAATGTAAAAATATTGCGCTCATTTTTACGAAATTGCGAAAATTTCACGCTTAAAAAGTAATATTTGGCTCCAGTTTGAGTGGCGGTATTTCCACTCTTTCCGGAATGGAATTTCAGTCCTAGGAATTTTGAGGGACGAAAGCGATTTCTCAAAATAAATTGAATAGCCGTCGTTCAGTTTCTCCGATCGAATTAATTGTTACCATCCGTTACGTTGGGAATAGAAAAAGAGTCTAATGAGAATACAGAAAAGCCAATAATAGAAAAGAGCATGCGAATGTAGACAGGTACAAATGGGAATAAAAGGATAAAAGTTGATCGAAGCATTACTTCACATTTACTCTTCTCTCTATTCAAATTGCCGCACAAAGCGCTGTTTGCGCGCAAAGTATACTCTTGATATCGCGAGGTAATATAAATATGTGAGCTCTAATTTGCGTTTTCCACAAAGCATTCCGTTTGACTGTTAAGAATGTGACATTTCTCCGCACGAAAGCGCTGTTTTTGCCCGTTTCGCGGTTTGAAATTTAAATGAGACCTTTTGCTTACTCGCGATATATTTTTCGTCGCACGGAAAAAGGAAAGGGCAAAAGTTCGCCGGAGCATCCGGCGTTCGAGAATTTTTTGTCGTAATACCATGGATTTGAAACACTGCTCGAGCGATGAAATTTATTGTACCGTAAAGAGCTGCAATTTCTCGCGAATTATGCTTTGACGTTCGACATCGCGCGAAACAAATTTATGTTTTCGAAAGGCGTTTGTTGCTCTTCGGGAATTTATTATTACGTACTTTCCGCGCGTTTGCCGCGAACTTTCAAGTTGTAAAGACTTCGATGGAAGAGCGGAAACTCTTCTTTTAATGCCGCGCAATTTTGGAATCATGTTTTCACTGGTATAACATCGTCGGTGTAATAAATTTGTGAGCTTTCGAAAACAGGAAAAAATTTCGTGACGTTTCCATGCCCTTTCAATGAAAAATTCTACTTTGTAATAAACGTTGGAAGTTGCGAAAAATTATTGAAATCAATCGATGCGGGAGAAAATATACGATATTCCTTGGAGACACGAAGAATTTAAATGCGCATTAGATTTTCTTTGACTTCTCCCAGGACGCGGAAATTGGTTCTATTTGATACTCTGGCTCTATAAAAGTAAGACTTTTACTCGAAGTTTCATTGAAATAAACGTTTGAATTTTTAAATGGAATATTAAAAAAGAATGTTCCAAGTTGTAATGCATGGATTCTGAGTTTAATCATTTTTTATTAACTTCTTCGTTTTTATGAAAAGTAAAAGATCACATCAAAGCTGTCGAACCGAAATGCCAAGTTCGCGATGTAATAAATTCGTTGGAAAAAAGAATGGACATAAAAATGAGAGAAAATGGAATTCATTCGTTAATCAAGTTCTTACTCCGTTTTTAAATAAATTGCTGGGTATTTCATGCAATGAAAAAATCTAGCGGCTGAGAAACGGAACAGCAATTTCTGGATTCAATTATTCCAGCGAAAACTCGAAGGAAATGAGGAAAAAGTGTTTCGAGAATTCAAATGGAACAAGAAATCGAGTAGTTCGATTGTATCGGGTAACGAGCGAGTTATTGCGTCGTTTTCCGGTGATACATTCGCGACGACGATAACGGGAGGGACATTGATGTATAAATCCCATAAGATTTAGCCAATATCTCTACACTGGTGCAGTTTGAGCGTTCGTTACCGGCGCTCTCGTTCCAGGAATAGCGTGTAATAAACGACGATAAGTCCTCCAAGGCAAAGCGCATCATTTCTCCGAATGCTTCACAATCTTGAGACCTTATTTCCACTCTATATACCGACCTCGCACATGCTCATTTTTTTGAATAGCTTTCCTTACGGCTTTTCTCCGCGTTCTCTTTTTACTATGCCATTTGTTAAAAACTGTAACTGGGGAATCTTTTCGAGTAAAATCTTTCACGAATTCACTCTTTCCGCAAGAGTGGAAAAATGCAGAAGCAATCGAATCGGACTATTAGTGTGGGATTTCACTCCGAAAGACTGAGCGCGTGGCGAATTATCCTCGAGGGAAAATGAACTTACCTTTTCACGTTCACCGATGCGAATCAGTAATTTAGCGATCCCGTCGTCCAGAGAAATTTGCAGTTTGTCGACACTGTTCTCTAAACGAGTGGCTAACAAGAGTCCTCGTGGCTTCGTCGTCCTGAATCGCACGACGACTTCCTCCGCTTGTGTTTGCGAGTCCTCGGGCATCAGCGCAGTCATTTGCTGTGTTCCGTTCACGTACAAAGTCGAAGCGTCTGCGAAAAACATGTTCGTACTTCCATGCCACGCTTTTCCCCATTTTCGGGACTTATTTCGCGGCTTTCACGTCGGTTTATCGGAAAATTGTGCTGCATACTTTTTATAGAAAATGTCATAAGCTACAGTTTTCGTTGTGCACATTTTTTAGCAATTTCTTACCGTTTTCGAGTTATTTTCGAAAAACTAATTTCGTGTGCATAAAAAATCGAAAACGCAGAAATCCTTGTCAATTTTCCGGAATGGAATTTCTGAAAGTCTGCGAAAAGTATGAATAATTCATGCGTTCACCTTTGCCGCAAGTCGGGCCGGTGAAGGGAGTCGCTGTGCAATCGCAGTGAAATCTGTTCCAGCCCTCGATACAACGACCATCGTGCATACAGGGCTGAGAGGCGCAGTGAGGTTGTTGTGCGTGACACGCCGGTCTCACAGCTCCTGCAGCATATTCCAAACAAAGTTGAGCGCTATCGATTTTCCTGAAGATTTTACGTGCGTGACGATAAGGCGCTTCTACCTCCGGCGTTTCTTTTATCTTTCGTTGCCCGGAGATAAAGTCGATCGCGAGGTTCTTTAACCACGACGACTTTGGGAACAGCTGCGATGTCCGAGTGGTTAAGGAGTCAGACTCGAAATCTGATGGGCTCTGCCCGCACAGGTTCGAATCCTGTTCGCAGCGAATTTTTTTTTTTTCGTTCGCGATTTCCCGATTTGCTTTTTCATTTTTGCTGTACTGTTTTCAAGAGCATTCTTTTTTTTTTCTATTTGCAGCTTTTTTATTTTGTTTTGAATTCATGTCGCGGCGTTATTGGAGCGCAAACACGGAAAAGTAGTACTGATTTTTGCCGATATTGATTTTATCAGCCGCGCCGGGTGTTTACTACTCTTTAGTTGTGCAACTTTCCACGTTTTGTTTTCTAGAGTAAATATGACGGAGCGGACACCGAAGTTTTTGAACTTTTCTTGCCAAGATTTCGAAGTGTAGGATGTTCCGATTGAGAACATTGTACTTTGTGCAGTGAAATCATTCGTATTTCTTTGTAAAATTACTTGTATATTATTTCCGTGATTTTTAATTAAATTATTGGAGTTTGTTGTTTAAGAGGATTCATATTTTAATGTCGCGACGTTATCTTTTTTATTTATGCCTTGCGAGTGCTTTAATTTTTAATAGAAGACGTCGCAAACTTAGCAAGTAGGTTAGCGTTTTTTTTCTCGTTCGTACTCTTTTACTTCGTTCTTCTCTCTTTGCCGTCTCCTTCTTTGGGTTCGCGTTTTAAAAATACACGTCATTATGTATTAAATACATCGTCGTGAAAGTTAATTCGTTGAGTCATTGACTGCAGATTTTTTGATAATTTCCGCTACTGCCGTTGTTTATAATTAATAAAACAGCGATAACTGCGGTTTTTAATTTTGTAATCGTCCGATTTCTTATCCGAATCCTCTCCGATTTTACGTCGAGAACATTTACAATAAAGTTTAAATTGGATGGGCTTTTCGGAGAGGAAATTTCGCAATTACAGCTTGTTTCCGCAAGAGTTTTGCAGGAAATATAAGGGTTGTGAGTATAATGTAATCCTACTGAGGATTAATACAATCCCTAGCAATGATTCGAGATATTTAACACCGCGCATTACCGACATGCTAAATAAAAGTTTCGTACTTTTTCGCGAGGGCAAAATATCGCTGTAGCTCGCGTTTCTACGCTGAAAGAAAGTTTTTTTTAATTCACTGGGCGTACTCCGTTATTTCATAGAGTTTGTTTTTGTGAACTTGCACACAGCATGTACAAATTCGAAGCTTTCTGTAACTTTGTACTGTTGAAATCTATAAACTCATAAAAACCGTAATAATATAGCGCTGTCGCTGTAAATTTTTACATGGAAATGTTCCATTTTCCCGCAGCGTTTTGTATTTTGTGTAACCTTTTTTTTATGCAAAAATCATAAACCCACGGATTTATTCCATCATAAAAAAAGTTGCTCTATTTTCGGTATAAAAAATGCAATCCCATGACGCGCTCGAATTGCAATTTTAATCACTGCAATTTCTGAATCGCTTTATTTATGTTAAAACTATTGAAAACAGGCTAAACTCAATATTTCTAGGGTTCAAAAAATTAAATTCGTTTTCTTCATGCCCAGCTGAAAAATCCATTGGAAATTCCAAAAGGAAAAATCAAATCGATTTTTCCAGTTGCAGCAATTTTCAAATGATATTCTTTGAAATCTAAATGGACCAAGAAAATGTCGAAACGAATGATTTCAGTGCGCGAATTAATGACATCATTCCTGATTATGTCAAAGCCTAAACGCTAATAGACAGAGGAGTATCAATATTGATGTACAATGTCGATATTTATAGCGTACCTGAATCTTGCTGCTGGGCATATCCAGCAATGTCTACAGGTTTACCGTTGATAACAAGGTCCCTCATGCAGCCGACGTAACCCAACCTCAACGTCCCCGTCCACAATACCGCTGGCACAGTTAGAGGCGCAAACGGGGCTCCCACTCCACCAATATACAATAAACCGTCCAAGTCCAACTCCGTCGAATCGCCTTAAGCAAATAATGACGTGCAAATTAATATCCTGGACGGAGAAAAAGATGCGGCAATTATTTCAGTCTAAAATCTTGAAGCGACAACGGATTTTTCAGTTGGCAACCAAAATTCCATGGAATTACATGGAATTTACGCTTCTTTGAAAATTAAACGTGAAAATCCTCGGTTAAGAAAAAGTCAAATATTTGTCCCGATTGGACTTTACCGCGCTCGTTAAACGCAGCTTTTTCGTCCCGAAACTTTTCGCATGATCAAATGCGAGCTTCCACATGGAAGAAAGCTGAAAGGGGGAAAATCGGAAGTTGTTTATTGACCTGGAGTTCGGAATTCGACGGTGTAGTTGTCGACGGTGACACGGCCTTCCCTGCCGACTCTGCGAAGTGCGACGTCGTGCCATTTCCCGTCGTCGACTCTGTGCTTTGACGTTTTTACCTTAATCGGTCCACTCCCTAAATCCATGTGCAGCACCAGGTGCCCTTTTAGTATCTCAAAGGCGAAGAGGTCGGACTGCGAAAGAGCGGGATTTTTATTCTCAACGGAAAAGAAAGCCAGGTTTGATAGGCAAATTTGCATTCTCCGTTTTCGAGAGCGCGTTTAAGTAGAACCTGGTTTATTGTCAATTCGTCAGAAGGCAAATTGAACGATCGCGAGTGACGTACCCTGATCGAAGCCCCGCTACGGCTGTAGATGATGAGTCCATTAGGCTCGTTCGTGCGAATTCTGAAGGAAATACTTCCAGAATCGGTCGCTTTCCAGGGCGGTAAGACCTGGAACAAAGAACGAAGGCGGACCGTTAGTCATTACTCGCCCTCGGTGTCCCCGGAGCGTTGTTATATCCGCAAAATGAAAAAAAGGGACAATAACGGAGCACTTTTATATTGGAGAGACAGGAAAAATGGAAACGTTGTCGAGGAGCGGCGATAAACCGTGCCAAATCGGACGCGTCGTACCGTCACGTCGGCTATCAGAAGCGTCATTCTGATATCACACAGCTAGAAATATATACACGTATAGGTACAGGTACTATTCGCTTCCCGCGTATAAACGCCGTATCAAAATTGTCCGCGATAAAACGTCGCGTAAAGTTCGGGCGTGAAATTTCGCGAGACTTTTTTCGATCGAACAATCAAAGAATTTTGATACGCGGCGTTGGTATACACGAGGAGCCTCGATGAAAGCCTGACAAAGGTGCACGGGTACGGATTTATCAAAAGCATAATTTCGTAGAACGGAGGAGGCTCGACTGAAGCTTTCGGTGTGGTGCCTTGACATGCCAAAGCTGTTGTAACGAAAGGTGCATAATAGAGTGCAGAGAAGTGTGTGCTTCGTGCGAGGAACTCACGCCACAGGACTCTAAATCTTGCCACCGCATCCTCTGAACTCCTCCAGAGCCTGCATTTATTTCGGCCGTTGGATCCGTTGCTTTATTCCTTTCGCCGCGTAAAAAGTGTTTTACGATGCGGGGAATCGGCCGTAACACCCAGTACGGAAGAGTTATTGAAGAGATTTTTCGTTTGAACATTTATCTCGTTTCTTGGCCGGTGAATTAGCGGGTTTCGCCGTTATAGTTGTAGAGATTTTGGCAGAGGAATATTCGAGTCGCTTGGCAACTGAGGCGTCTGTGTGTAATGTCGGAATGTAATTTACGATGTTTTGTGCGCTGTCGCGAACTCGATCTGCGACATATTCACGTCCTTTCATACATCTTGATGTGAGACGTCGCAAGTTGCTACTTTTCCGATAAAATGTAATCCTTAAATAAATTCATGGAGCTTACAAGACAGCTTTACGTCACTGCAAATTGGTATTCTTCGTGCTTCTTGACGTAACTCGAATTTCTTCCGTAGGACAAAACTTTCTTCGTCTGAAACTTGACCTCCGAAAATTTTGCGTTTTATATGGCAAAAAACCATTTGTGCAATTTTTATTTTAGTCTTGAAAGACACTCATGTTTCAGTGATTGCGCTGAATTCGTTGAATGCGAGATTTCATAAAATGTTCCAAAATTTACATTCGCTTGAGGCTGAATTCAATGTTCTTTCTTTCATCGCTCAATAAAAATGAAAGGAAATCCAACTGTTTTGCTTATAAAATTAGTTCGCTTCGACCTAAAAAGTATTATCCGATACAATGCCAAAAATGCGAAAAAAAAGAATTAAACCTCTGTTAATTTAAAACGTAACATAAGTTTGTAGAAAATTCGTTCGCTACGTCGCGAATGATAAAAATGCTGGTGCAATAATTGCATGTTTTCACGTTCCAATAAAATATGTAGAGCATTTGTTACGCTTCGTTACGCCTTCGGTAACACCGAAATAGAAATAATATTTGTTATCTCCCAGCTTTTATTTCCCGCAATCAATACGGTATTATAATCGTACATATTTAATTAATATCATGCAGGTTCGAGCATTCGTTGCGAATATAATAATTGGCATGCGATTGGTGCGCGTTTCAACACATAATCACCGCATAGAGTACGTGTACATTCCCCAAAACAATGTTCGTCATATCGAATGAATTCTGGGGCTTGAACTTTACACTTACTAATCAATCTCTTATCAAAGATTCCATCAAAACATCGATTTTTAACCAGAAAATTTTTTTCATCTCGGAATTTTCACACAGATCATCCTAATTTCGTTGTGGTTTACCGATTATCAGTTGATTATCTTTTTCGGGCTATCTAGGCAAATGAAGAGATTAGGTGCATGTGCAAAACGGTAGCCGCTTCTACGTTTGCGTGACATAAGACGCGTGTATGTACATACATGAAATGAGATAGTGGGCGATCATTCCTTTCGCGTTGCAAGAAGCCGAACGGGAAGAAGCGCCGTCGACGATACGTTCACTCGTCAAATTTCATCTCCCGTTTCTTTGATTCGACTCGGGATAACGCGAAAAAAGCGACAAAGTCAAGAATGAAGCCACGGCAATATAATGGAGAGGAAACGTATCGTTAACAACCTCTTTTCCGCGTGAGATCGGGCAGGTGTACTCTCGTGGAAGGAATTGAGGGGTCGGCCAGTGCACGTCGCTTCTCGCTAAAAGCTATTAGATACACGCATAGTGGACCTACGACAGTTGCGCGTGTTGGGTTTAATGGGTTACAATATCAATGTACAGGATATCCCGAAATTTTTGCCTTGGTTTTTCTTTTCTACTCGATTCTTCGATTGAAAATTGATTGGATGGAGATATTTGTTTCGGAAGCCGTTCCATTTTCATTATTTTATCGGGGAGAAAGTGCCCTTGGTTGTGACACTTTTCATATTTTGCTAAACTTAATTTTAAAAACAGGGAATTTATACCAGAGTTATTTTGGCATCACAAGTTTTCTCAGTGATTTTAAAATTATTTTTTAATCATTTAATGTTGGAGGAATCGATGGAAATATTTGTTTTCTCTTCAGGGTATGATGAAGTTTAGAAACTTGTGAACCAAAATCAAACTCAGTGAACAATTCCACTTCTTTTTTCATTAATTTTCGCTTCTTTTTTGATTTCGATCATTGGATTGCTTTCATTCGCTCTGTGACTCTCAACAAGCTGTTTTTTCAGCAACGAAATAACAAGTGCGCCAAAAAATACCCGGAATCGATCTACGATAGAACCCTCTACAACATTAATTGGACTCTGAATAGCAAAACCGCGCTTGCGCAGAAGTGTCAACCGAGGAATAAGGCAATGTTGAAAATCATTTCCTACAAGCTAATATTTAATTTTCGACAAGAAAAGATGTAAAATTTAACTTTTGAGATTTCATATTTTAGCCATTCATTTATGACAGTTATTTAAAGTTCCCGTAATTTTTTCAAATCTTGAACTGTTACAACCAAGGGCACTCTTCCCTACAGATTAGCGTGACTATAAAAAACGCTTACAGTTTTCGTTCAAATTACAGTTGATACGAACTAAAAAAAGCATCTCAATCTAGGGTACTCTCCTTACTTCGAAAAGCGGCAAAGACTTGTAAAATATCGTGTGCTTTTAGTGAAAGATAAATTTAGGGACACTCTGTACAAGTAACACTACAGCTGCAGTAGGGTGCGCGTCGGTGAGTACGGCCGACGGATCAGCGAGCCAGCTGGAGCTATCCTCCGAAAGAAAGGCTCTCGCTCCTTCGAGTGAGCTTCGGATACAAAGCTTACCAGGTGGGACTCTGAGCTGGTAAAGGTGACCACGGCGCCGTGAAGTCGCCTTGCATTCACCGTTGCTGATGCCTGTGATATACGTCGATGTACCAGCATCCGTAACGAGAACCAATGGCCCGACGATTCGAGTCACACAGGCAACATTGAGAGATTTATTTAGATATTGGACAGGTATGCG
>JABFQM010003475.1:0-11668 GCA_022816865.1 Zelostemma sp. ZL-2020
CGACTCACCCCACTCTACCCTATATACAGGCATGCGCAGGACTGCTTGCGTGTGTGTCAACCCCTCGGCGTGCTTTTCTAATCTCAAACTTTCAACACGGTGACATGGACATAGTGACATAGTAGCCCACAAGTTGACACTGTTACGCCACTTCATTTGGAGAAAAAGTGTTATCAATCGAGTATGGATCGTTACCTAATAAAACGCCCAAGATTGACTCAAGATCAAGATGTGAGTTCAAGCTCATGTAAATAATTTTAAGAGGTCAGAAATTCTATTGAACCTATACATGCGCACTTTGCCCGTCACACATTTATGCTAGATAACAGCTGTTATACATATAAAAAATACACTGCTTGAACGGTAGAAATGTCGTGTTGGACAGCTTTCACCAAGCTGTTAAAAACGCAAAAACAAACGAAGTCATAGATTCATTGAAATAAAAAAAGAATATAAGCAATAAAAAAGGTAGTTGTTTAGGAGCGCTTATTTTCATAATTCATCGTGAAAATTCCGATCGCTGTCAAAGATCGTTAAAACGATGAGAGTAGCGCGAGATGTTGCAAATAGCGCGACAATCGATAATGTATCAACGAATCCTCGTCACTTCAACGATCTTTGACAGCGATTGGAATTTTCTCGATGAATTATGTAAATAATCGTTTCTAAACAACTATTGGGCCTTTTTTATCGCTGTTATTCCATTTTTGTTCGAATAAATATATTACTTTGTCCGTTTTGACTTTTTTACACTGGCTACCGACTAAATATTGGCTGGATATCAACTGGATAACAGCTCGATAACAGGTGCGCAACACGACATATCCACCGTTCTCACAGTGCTTTTCCTACATCAATAACAGCCGGTATCCAGCATGAATAGTTCCACGGGTAGGATCAACTGTAGTGTTCACTGCAAGAGAAATACTTTGTTGATTTTCCATATAGACAATATTTTACTGTGAAGAAAAATAACTTTATCCATCTGATCAGATCCAAAAACATCTAATTTACGAATTGCAATTATGAAAAATTAATGAAATTGTACATGATTGTTTTCGCTGTATATAGAAGTTTGCTCCTTTTCAAGCAGGGCTCTAGTCCTACAGTTTCTACGCCAACTTCGACGACCAAGGATCGAAATGTCCCTGCTGTTCTTGGAGCTCCCCTTAAAACTAATAAAAATGCGGTAAGATCTTCCGAAGGCTTCGAGTTCCAAGATTATGTCGGCAGAAGATGTTCCGACGAAGAAAAATATAACGCAGTAAAGGAACGTTGGATCCCGGATGAATTATACAAATTTCCCTCGTCTGGTCCGAGAAATTCAAAATTCCAAAGGAGGTGGCTCTTCGAATTCAACTGGTTGGCTTATTCGAAAAGAGAAGATGGTGCTTTTTGTCGATTTTGTTCTCTTTTTGCACCTATCGAAGTTGGAAAAGGTAGTCACGCATCGACTAGGTCATTGATGTCAACGTCTTACAAGCGTTGGAAAGATGCAAAAGAAGATTTCCGCTTACACGAAAAACTCTCTCACCACAACGATGCTTGTAACGCTGCACACGTTTTTATGGGTGTGCACGACAGAAAAATTGACCTGATAAATCTCCAAGTTAACGCCGCCAATAAAAAAACTATAGAACAGAATCGAAAAATTCTGACGTCCATCGTGGAGACGGTTTTTCTTCTGGAAAGACAAGAACTAGCGTTTTGAGGTCACCGTGACTCAGGACCGCTATGCCCCGAACTTCCAACACAAAATGATGGGAATTTTAGAGCGCTTCTACGTTTTCGCGTCTCAGCAGGAGATGAAGTTCTAAAGGAACATTTGATTTGTACGCAGTCGTCTGTAAAAAACAAATATATAAGTCCTACCATTCAGAATGAAATAATCGAGATTTGTGGAAACATAATTTTGCATGAGGTTATTAAAAAAGTAAACGCAGCCAAATGTTTTTCTATATCAGCTGATGAGACGTGCGACATTAGTGGAATCGAGCAGTTCTCTTTATGCGTGCGGTTCACTGGAATAAAAGCAGGCAGCATAGTTTTACGAGAAGATTTTTTGGCATTCGTTCCTGTTGAGACTACAACTGGTGCAGCTTTATCTTCCACGTTACTGTCGACGTGTTCGAAGCTGGGACTGGATTTGAAGTTTTTACGAGGCCAAGGATACGACGGTGCAGCAGCGATGAGCGGCAAATTTCTTGGATGCGCTGCTATTGTCCAAGAACAATATCCTCAAGCCCCTTACGTTCATTGCGTCAGTCATTCATTGAACCTAGCACTGTGCAACGCTTGCTCCATTCCAGCTATACGAAATTGCCTGGGACCGATAAAGGAAGTGATCAACTTTTACCGATTATCTTCGAAAAAAGAGACGATTCTGAAAAGGAAAGTTTAAGAAATGGATAGTGGCAACCGGAACACTCGTCTTAAAAAATTCTGCGAAACTCGTTGGTCAGAGCATATCGATTCCCTCATTCGATTTAGAGAATTCTTCCAGCCCATGTTCACATCGTTTGAAGAAATTCAAGAAACCTGTGACTCCGAATCATCTTAAATAGCTTTCACTTTCCAACAGGTGTTTAAAAGTAGCGCTTTGATCGTTGCACTCGTCGTTATTCGCGAACTGTTTTCCTATATATACCAACTATCGGTGTACTTGCAAACTGTAAACATTGACTTGTCATCAGCAGTAAAAATGGCTGAACGTGTTACTGCTGAATTGCAAAGTATGCGTAACAACTCAGAAGTCAAGTTTCATTCTTTGTTCATGGAAGCTGAAGTCATAGCAAAGGAAATCAACGTAAAACTTGGAGTTCCAAGGATAGTGAAAAATCAAAGACATCGGCCGAATTACGAAACAGATAGACCTGCAGATTATTACCGCTTGTCAATTTTAATACCATTCCTTGATCACTTTATAGCGCAGATGGAAAGTAGGTTTATTCGACATCGAGAAATTCTGACTACGTTGCAAAATATTCTTCCTGAGAAGCTTGTGTCATTACCTGAAGAAGAAATAGACCAATTATGCGAAGACTTGGTTGATCAGTGGCCAGACGACATGGAAGCACCAAGCACCAGAGTTTTTATTCACAAAATGAAGATGTGGAGAGCGAAATGGGAACAGATGCCAAGCCCTTATCCTACTACGTTTTTGGACTGCTTGAATAGATGGGACATTGATTTCTACCCCAATGTCTATCAGTTTTTGAAAATTTGAGCGACTTTGCCTGTATCTGTCGCTAGCGTTAAGCGCAGTTTTTCAACCCTCAAGCGTCTGAAGAACTATCTTCGTAATAGCACATCTGAAACTCGGTTGAGTAGCCTTGCCATGATGTCTATCCATAGAAGAGTGGGAATTCTTCCGGAAAAAGTTATCGATATATTTGCTGAAAAATCAAATAATATTACACTTACATAGTTCTAAGATGTTTCGCTATTTTGATCGATTTTTTGCATCTGTATAAAATCATAATAAGTAATTGCATGTATTATAATTAGCATTATATTTCTATCGAATAAAGATTCGAAGAAAAATTACGTTTTATTCTGAATAGAACCGGTATTATGCACATGAGTGGCATGTTAGAAGAGCATTTTTCTATTCGTGTCATTGTCGCATTCGCCTACCATTCATGCGTCAAATCCCATACGCATCGAAATGACCCCCTTCCTTCATTTGTCACAAAACTCTTTTTTTCTAGTGAACTAATACTTAACGTGACTAGATTGATCTAAAATAACCTACGCGAAGCAATTGATAGCCGAAGACGAATTCAAACCTGGAAATCAATCTTAAACGATCGCCTCGAAGCAATTGATGAACGAAATCGAATTCAACTTTCAAATCAACTCCCAGGTTTGAATTCGTTCTTTTCCATTAATTTCTTTACGTATGTCAGTTTCGATTCATTTCAGGTTTCAATTCGTCTTCATCTATCGATTAGTTCGCGTAGGTTACTTCACATTTATTTCAGATTGAAGTTCAATCAGTGTTCTTGCGGTAACATGCTCATTTTGAAAGCTCTGTGCACCCTCCGAAACCCCCCCCCCCCCAAAATATGTTCTAGCCACTGGTGAGAGAAGTGACAGCCGTGCAACACACCTCGCTATATTCCGATTTTCCGCTTCACTAAACTTTATATGCGCAGAATGGTTTTATATGCCTATAAGTGTGGTTCAGCATAATATGTTTGTGGATATTGTGTAATTATGAAAGAAAAAGACTAAACAAAAAAAATCTCGGATTGTTTTTTTCAAGTTTTCTTTTTTTGAAATCTTTATCCCCCGGCTTAAAATAAAGTTTTAGATTGGAATACACCGATTTTGCAAAAAATTTTAGGTCGAAAGACGCGTTTTGACAAAAGCCGCTCTTCTGGACAATTACCCAAAATTCAATTCAGGTTGAGGCAGATGTTCATTCACATGTTAATGTTCATAATCAGTTTTCAAGTAAGTTTGTGCTATTGGCAACGGCTTGGGTCATGGTGGAGGCCGCAAATGTTCGTCGTGTGAAAGTCTGAGCCTTGATAGATCAAAGGTCGAATTCAACATTCATTTCTGAAGGTTTGGCGCAAGCCCTGCGCGTGAATGAAATAAAAACTCATGCAAACGTGGTCGGTATTTGCGGCAGCTAAACAAGCGAAGTGCGACATTCGACGGAGATTCAAATTAAATTCTTGATCAATTTAAATTGAGGAGTTTCAGCTCGCGCTCTCATCTTGCCGAAGATAACCTCTTACTTGCCGGTAAGATTCAATCTATATGACAGGCACAAATATCTGACCGATCTTTCCCTGGCGGATCCTGATCCCTTTGCCAATCCCCATTAGATCTCTCAATTAGCGCTGATCTGTATGGTAGAATACTGACTGGAAGGCTCGTTAAAGAAATGTCAGACTCCTTGGTAGCACAAGATACTATTTTCGGGTGAATTCTTTCGGGTCCTTTGCAGAACAATTCCAATTTGCACGCTAACATTCATGTTCGTCATTCTCATTTTCAAGTACTGAATGAAAGCATAAAAAGATTTTGGGGAATTGAGGAGATCCCTTCAAAGACGTTCCTCTTCGCTAAAGAAAAAAAATGTGAGCAACATTTTGGGGCTACTGTTTCTTGAGATGAGCTCGGCCGGTTCGTTCACCGAGGCATCGTTCGATTGCCTTTCAAAAAAGGCCTCCCATCGAAATCAGAGAGTCTGAATCCATAACTAAAGCCACGTTTACACGATTATGAAAACGTTCAGCTCGTTCTTCCGAATCAACAGACAGATATTCGGATTTCATGCTGGAGTATAAACAGCTCGGACACATGTCGCAAATTGAAGTCTCCAAAGTTATAACACAACCAAATTATCTGCCACATCATCCTGTTCTGAGGGAAGACAGCGCAACTAAGAAATTGCGTGTTGTTTTCAACGCTATGGCTACCACGTGAAATGTTACTTTCCTGAATGATCATTTATTGGCAGGTCCGAATTTGCAAGCCGATTTACCAGGGCTTATTCTTCGTTGGCGTTCTTATAAGCATGTTTTCTCTGCGGATATTGCGTGAATGTTCTACCAACATTCCGGGTAACATTTCCGCAAGTGGGCAAGCAATAATCCCGATTTGCTTCAGGGTATTGATCCTTCCAATCATGGATTAGCTCTGGACAAACTCTTTCAGGAAGGGGGAGATCTCCAAATCCTCGGAATTCACTGGGTTCCAAATGAAGACGTTTTCAAATTCAAAATCGAGATGCCTGATTGTTCAGAGCCAACAGAGCGTAAAATTCTTTCCATTATTGCGCGGTTTTTCGACCCCTTAGGGTGGTTATCTCCGGTCATTATATGACCAAAGATTCTTTCACAATCCTTGTAGAATGTCGAATTAGATTGGGACGAACCTCTCCCAGAGAACTTCGCGTCTGAATAGAAGAATTATTGTGAGGAATTCATTAATTTGGAACAAATTTTTATTCCGCGTTAGACAAAACAAGATAGTTCCACGCACCCTACCGAAATTCACGGATTCGCAGACGCGTCTCCGCGAGCCTATGTGGCTGTCATTTTCATGGTGACCAGATCGGTTACCGGGGAAACTCATGTGAGCTTATTAATGTCCAAGACCAAGGTGGCACCATTGAAAACCTTGTCCATTCCAAAATTAGAATTATGCTCAGCGGATCTTCTAGCTCGCAGCATTATCTTTGTTTGAGAAGCATTAGGACTTGTCTCAACTCCTATTCATTACTGGTCGGATTCAACAATAACACTGGCTTGGTTGAAAAAATCGCCTTCAGTGCTCGAAGTATTTGTAGCCAATAGAGTGTCTGAAATATTTACAAACCAGTTTACCTCATGCAACTTGGCATCATGTTCCCACCGACCAGAATCCAGTAGACTGTGCCTCTAGAGGTACACTTAATTTTGGATCCTATTCTCTTTGGTGGTCCGGTCCTGACTGGCTCAAATCAGAATCTGACTCTTGGCCAGATCAGCCCGATTTTCCGGAAGTCGACAATGACATGAAGGCTAAACTTCCGTTCAAAATTCAAGCGATGCTTTCGCAAAGTCAAGAAGAGTGGGTTCTCTCAAATCAAATCTCTTCATGGAAAAGATTATAAAGGGTCGCGGCTCGAGTTTGCTGATTCATTGCCCGTATACGATTTCCAGATGTAGTACAACGAGAACCTTGTCTTAATGTAGGTGAAATTCAACGTGCACAACGAGTTTGAATTAAGGCAGCTCGAGCCAATTTGTTCTCTTGCAATATTGCTGACTCAAAAAATGGCGAAGATCTTGCTTGCAACCGCAAGTTGCTTTCCTTGAATCCTCTTTCAGACGAGAACGGAATTCTCAGAGAAGGAGGAAGATTACAAGAAGCGGACATGCCTTCGAGTCAAAAATTTTCAATAGTGTCGGCGTAACACAGAATCGTTACCTTATTATTGCTTAAATTCATCAAGATACTAGTCATGGTGGAACGCAACTGTTGCTCCGAGTTTTACGTTAGCAATTTTGGGTTTTAGGAGCTCGTCAGCTCGTAAAACAGTACATCCATCGATGTGTGCGGTGTGTTCGTCTGAGAGCTATTACAGAGCAGCAATTTATGGTCAATCTTCCATTTCCCAGAGCCAATCTATCCTGAACCTTAGGCTTTTGCGGTCTAGATTACGCGTGACCATTTTTGATAAAAAACCTCGAGGGAAGAGGCTATGCCACGCATAAAACGTATGTCGCATTATTCGTTTGTTTGGCTACCAGGGCGATACACCTGAACTGGTACATGGTTATAATACCAATGCATTTCTTGCGGCATTCGAGCGTTTTACTTCGCGGAGTGCGGAACCTTCAGGTATGTATTCTGATAATGCTACTACTTTCCAAGAGGCAGATAAGCGATTAAAAATTGCCTCGAGACAAGTCCTCAATGATGCTAATTTGCAAAATTAATTGGCCTCTGAGCACATTCAGTATCATTTCATACCTCCTTCGCGCCTCATTTTGGAGGAATCTGGGAAGCGGGTGTCAAAAGTGTTGAGCATCACTTAAAACAAGTAATCGTTGCTATGACTCCGATAATTACGAAATTCAGTACTCTGCTTTGCAACATCGAGGCTCGTCTCAATTCGCGTCCAATCGCTCCCCTGCACGATGATGTTCAGTCCTACGGTGCATTAACTCCTGATCACTTTTTGGCTCTTACCGCCCTCAAGAGCGTACATAGACCTCCAGTTTTAAACTTAAATACGGCCCGACTCGATCGTTGGCAGTTGATGCGTCGTAAACTGGAACAATTTTGGAACCTCTGGTCCCAAGATTATCTTCATTCCCTTCAGCAGAGACTGAAGTGGAATGGGTGTAATGGTAATCTCCAAGTCGGGACTCTCGTTCTTGTGAAGAACTACCTACCTCTAACAAAATGGGAGCTAGGTCGGATTCTCGAGTGTTTACCTGACAAGGAAGGAATTGTGCGGGTGGTAAGAATCAAAACCACGCGAGCGACGCGCGTAAGACCGATTATGAAATTGGTAAAGCTCCCTGTAGAATAAGAACTTTAGCACCTGTTGTGCATTATACTCACTGTAAGCTTTGTTTATTTCCAAATGGTGAAAAGGTAACTTTTTCATTTGATATTGTATCGCTTTATGATATTGCCAAGTGCAATCTAATATAAATCCGCGAAGATATGTTATGTTCCTTTTTACAAAATCATTCCTATCCATTTGCGTGCAATTGAATCAAGCTGCGCGAGTTGAAAATCAAATCGATTCATTCTTTTATAAGATTCGACGATATCAAGGCGATTGATTGTTCGCCGTGTCGAGAGCGGACCGTTCTGCCTATTTATTCGAAAATATTTGTAAAAAGTTATGTTTGCTCCAAACGTTATTCTTTATTTTACTTAATACAGTTATCTTACAGTTGAATGTATAGTACACTGACTCTAGCGATTGTCTTTATCACTTCAAACACTGTTCATGTTTCATATTTTGTCAATAAACTTGAATCTACACCGCTCCTCACACGAAACCGAGGATTCCACGATTTGTATTTCTCCCCGAGTTTTAGTCCAAATAAAACGATAAACAACTCAACACTGGGCCACCAGTACGGCATATGGACTCTACGAATTTTTTAGCCACCTCGTCGTTTGTGTCGCCGTCAGACGGAGCTGTCGACTCTACGTCCAAATACTTGACAGCGTCCTTGTGAAGTTTTCTATCTCTATCTAACACATTAATTAAAGAGGGATGGAGATACATCAAAATCAACAACATTTTCTTCATTTCATGCTATTATTTGTAATAGTGTAGGAATTAGAAGTGCGAACGAATTTGAAAAGTGGTAAACAAGGTAGAACATATACACCGCTTTATAAATTAACAATATTTGTTTCTCTTTATGGCGAATTCACGCGAATTAAAAAGGAATGGATAGAGATCTGAGTAATATTGAATAAGAAAAGTCAATAATTGAACTCGATATTGTCAAAATTCGAAGTGTTATATTTTTTATACAACATCTTGTAAATTATAAATTACAAAAAAAAAAGAGATATTCCCCCAAAAAGACATTTAAAATGTAATTTGGATGTCGAAAGCTGCAGTTTGATTCCCTGATGTTTATACAAAATATTAAAAAAATAAGATACCATCAGTTGAGCTGAGTCGAAAGCACAGCCGAACAAATAATTTAAAAAGTTAACTTCGATTCACCGCTTCATTTGCACGTGATATTAACATGGTTAAAAGCACTCGACAGCCCGCTTTGTATCGGTTATGCTAAAACATAATTATAATTCACGAAAACGTCTGTTGTGGCATTCCACACAAAAAGTGTTGGTATATAGTATACGAAGCGGGGTGTCGAGTACTTTTAACTATGTTAATATCACGTGCAAATGAAGTGGTCAATCGAAGTTAACTTTTTTCCTCAATTTTTCGGATGTGCTTTCCACTCAGCTCAACTGATGGTATCCTATTTTGTTGTTGTTGGTTTGTATGAACATCAGGGAATAAAACTGCAGCTCTCGACATCCAAATTACATTTTGAATGTTTTTTTGGCGTTGTAATCTCTCGTATTTTTGAGCAAAATGCTAATTATTTCGATTTTGATCCTTTTTGAATCGCAGAACGATTTAACGCGGGCAGGATGTTTACGTACCGATCGCTCGAAGTTTTCGATAACAAGGAAAATTAAATCTTTGTTTGAGCACAGCTAGTCAAGCGTTGAATTTTCGGGAACGATGACATTCTGGGAACCACTTATTCAAAGGAGAGAAAAGAAGCTTCTATTGGTTCGCGGTCTAAGTCATCGTCTCTAATTGGCGGAAAATGCTCGCGCCATCGTAAGTTCCCTTCTTTCTTAATGTTCCCCCAAAAATGGGATTCTTTGTAGCGTCAGTTACGCTTGAGCCTCGTTCATGTACGGTCTCGTGACCTTTTCTCTCGAGCGTACTCGTTTCAGAAATGTAATACTCGTCGTCTTTCTCGTTTTAATAAAAAAATATATATTCGAGTCTAAAATTCGTGAATGTTATTTTCATCTTCTTTCCCGGACGAACAAAATTTGCCTGCAAACCGCGAGTCGGCCATCGCTGATAGTTCCGGCAATTTACGCTTCGCATTCTCGCAAACATATAAAAAACAACCATTTTTAATCAATTGAATATGAAACTTGGTATGATTATTTAAAACAACATATAATATTTTTCAATTTGATAATAATTGTCAAGTGAACGAAAATAAGCTTCGCAAATGAAATTATTAACGATTATTAATTGAGGCTTTCGGTGCAAGAACTGCCTGAGCGCTCGGCCAGTAGGCAGAAGAGGGGATGACGCACGGCGAACGCGGCGAAAGAAAGAACGAATTAATTTACAACGCACCAATGAACTTGTCGTTTTATATCATTATATTAATCGGATCGAGTTGAATTTTTGCGTAGAAATATTCTCCAGGCTTAAGCGCTTCTTACGAATATAATTCCAACGTCGGAATGTTTATTCATTTAACTATCAACAATGAATCAACTTTAAGTTGCATAAAAGAAGATTGATCAAAACGACCAATTACCTTATTCTTTATACAAATCAGAGTGCCACTTTGAAAAATTAGAATTAATTAATTAATATTCGTAGCAACGACATGGATGAATAAACAAGCGCTGACGAGATCAGCTCAGCTTTTTTCAATACATTGTACTCCGATCGCGATTACTACGCCAAATATGAACAAATTGCTTCAAAAATTATATCTACTTTTATGAGTCCATGGCAACGTCTTTTGTGTTGAAAAATTATCGGAAATACACGTTTGTTATACCAACAAAAATCACGTTTCATCAAAATTCATTGCAAATATGCCTTCTCAGCAGGATACGGTCAATATAAAAATCATTCACAAAGTAATCATGACAAAATAATTTGTTATTCATCCAACTATGAATACACCTACTTCGCTTATGATCTCTCCAAATCTGAATCAGTGAAATTTGACTGATTGTCACTTGAATTTGACTGATTCAAAAAGCAAGAAGTCAGTCACTGACAATCAGTCATAATTCACTGATTTATTCGGTAAAACCGTAGTGACTGATTCAATCAGTACTCATGGAAAAATGTCTACTCTCTAAATCTCAATCAGTCAAATTTGACTGATTGTCAGTTGAATTTGACTGATTCAAGAAGCAAGAAGTCAGTCACTGACAATCAGTCAAAATTTACTGATTCATTTAGTAAAACCGTAGTGACTGATTCAATCCGAACCCAAAAAAAAATGTTTTCACAAAAATTGGAGCGAATTCGTCCACTGGCAAGCGTCAACAAATAGTCGCACTTTTTGACGATCATTAATGGACGAATTCGCTCCAATTTTTTTGACGATGGTCAATAATTGGCGAATATTTTTCGGTACTACTAAAAATAACGAAAAAAATTTAATTTAGGAGTGTTACATTTTCGGTTTGCTTTTCGGAGTAATTATAATCACTTCAGTCAGTTTCACAAGCTACATACATCTTTATTCGCTGAAAAAATTCCTAGACCTACGTACTCGAACCCGAGACCCTACGCTTACTACCTAAGGACGCGCGCCATTACATTATCGGACTCTCTGATCGTCACACGCCACCAGATCGAACATGTGCTGAGCGTGAATACCGATAAGGAAGAACT
>JABFQM010003476.1:0-11666 GCA_022816865.1 Zelostemma sp. ZL-2020
AGGCTTCGAATTCCGACGCCGACGAATTCGAGCCTTCCAGCAGTTCCGACTCGGAAACTCCGAAACAGTTGACGGAAAACGAGGGAAATTTCCGAGAAATGTCGGAAACGAGCTCGGGCTTTTACAGGCCTTGGCTCGATTCCGCGACGCCGGAAGACGCCGCGAGGCAACAGTTCGCGCAGTTCCCAGCGAATCCTTTCGTCGGTTTTCCGGTCGGCCAATATGCGGCGTACCCTGTTTATTGTACCTGCGTTCCGTGGATTCCTGTTCCGACGACTTGCCCGCCTTACCCCCATTCCCATCCCCCCGAGTATCAGGGATTTTACATGAATTAGAGAACTTTTTTATGTTTTTGAAATTGTGATGGCGAATTCGATTATAATTATGTTATTTTGAATGTTGACGGATTGAAAAGTGCTTTTAATGGAGAATCGGTTCACGTTATTTTTATAGAAATTAAGTTGCGAGAATGGAGTAATTTCATTGCGAGTGCGCCGCGGAACTGATTATTGATAAATGTAAATAAGATTAATCTATGGCAATAATATAATAAAAGATTATATTGGACTTCTGAGCATTTCAAAGTTACCCCTTAAAATTGAAACCCCATAAACTCCCATAGCACCCCCATAAAAACCCCATAAACTCCTATTGCACGCTCCCGAAACCTCTATAAAACTCCATAGAATCCCCACGAAAATTCCAGATGAACGAAGAATTTTTCCGTAATTTTTCTAAGTTTCAAAGTTACCCCATAAAATTAAAACCCTATAAACTCCCATAGCACCCCCATAACAACCCCATATACTCCCATTGCACCCTCGCGAAAACTCCATAAAACCCCATGAGTACCCAATAAAACCCCCATAAAAATTCCAGATTTTTCTTTAAAGTTTCTTCATCACAATTTTAGTGTTTTTTGAATAATTTTTGTATCTTTTTAAATTTCCTCTGCATTTTTTTGCATTGTTTTTACCTTCTTCCGCCTTTTTTCTCGTATTTTTCAATATTCTCTAGACACGAAATAAATGCATTGCTCCAAATTTTTTTTCCCTCGATTTCCACAGCTCGAAATCAATAACGGCCATAAAATTCGACGTTTTCAGAGTAAACGAGGACTCAGACATTTTTGCGTGGGAATGAATTCCCGAGACAGAAATTTTGGAATGCTTGAAAGCTGAATGAGCGTTTACGACGCGATTATCGAGAGATCAACGTCAATGGGGCTGGGAGACAAGAGATACCAGATTTGACGAGTTTGTTTTCGTTCTCCGCCCAGTTTTGCATGAAACATTGTGTGAACTCGGTGAAAAGTCGGCTATTTCCAGACAATCATTTTTCCAGATGGGTGCGGAGAAAAGTAAGAAATATCGGAAAGGAATCTTTGACACGAAGATCAAACGTGACGGATTTATCATGTTATTGGAATGCTTTTTACGTTTGAAAATCGTGGGTCGCAGACAAAAATAGGAAGGACATTTTTGAATAGAAAATCATCGTTTCTGAATACAATTTTCTTGTCAACTTTTTAGTTGAAAATATTTTCATTCGCGTATTTTTCTCCGTGAAAAAGAAAATATATCGTTGAATAAATTATACTGGCATATTAAATGCTAATTGATTACGTTGCATGATCAATATTTTTCCCAATTCACTTTCGTATCTAGCAGCTGGATAAAATAAAAACCCCATAAACTTCCATAGTACCCCCATAAAACCTCCATAAAAACCCCATAAACCCCCATTAAATCCAAGTGCGCCCCCACGAAACCCCCAGAAAACCTCATAGAACCCTTATGAAAACCCCATAAACCCCATGATCATTCCAATTAAACAGAAAAACTTTTACCCGAAAAACACAATTTTCCAGTAATTCATAAATAAATCGACGGTAATAAACTTAAAAAAAAAAGATTCGGTATGTCTGATTTTGCGATAATCCCCATAGAATGCAGAAGAGGTTGAGACAAGTGTTAAGACCTTGAGACATGGAAAAAATGTCTACGAATTAGAACCGGATCCCCTGTTATGCAATTACCGCGCCCCTGGGGTTTTACGGGGAAATTTTTGCGGCCGAGTTTCCCACTCGGTGTTGAGGAAAACAGGATTAACTTCAGCATTAGGCGCGATCCTTTTCATGGAGGCTCAAACAGGATAAAATAGCTGGATATGCTTTTTGTGAGAAAAAGAATTGTTTGTCCAATGAAGATAGTTGACGACTCCCCCGATCATCATTCACAATTATGTACGTCAATAATAAAAGTGTCGTTCGAAAAAGAATCGAATTATCGGAGCGAAGGTTTTTTTTTTCGATTTTATTAGGAATTAACGAAAAACTGTGTTGAGGGTGAATTGGAAAAAATATGTATAATGCAACGTAATTAATTCAGTTAATATGTCGGTATAATTCAATTAACAATATCTTCTTTTTCTGGAAAAAAAATACGCGAATGAAAAAATTGTTCCGAAATTGTTTTCATGGGGTTCCTATGGGGTTTTATGGAGGTTTCGTGGGGGTGCTATTTGAGTTTATGGGGTTTTTATGGAAATTTCATGGGGGGTTATGGGAGTTTATGGGGTTTCTATTTTTTGGAAAGCGTTCATTATCGAATTCGGAAAATTGAAGAAATGAACAGAATTTTGTTATTAACAATACGAAGAGAGGAACAAAAACGGACAGAAAAGTTTTGAAATAAAACGATTTTCCTGCCTTTTTATACCGAGCGAAAAGTTTCTGCAAAAAGAAAAACACTTAGAAATTCAGGCTCGGAAAATATTTCTCTAAAAAAGAAAAAACTAAGGCTTCTTCTTTAATCGTTGTTTATTCATAGGAAATGAAATCATCAAAAGTAGATGATTCGCTTTTTAAAAAAGCGCGTTTCGCGAGAAAAAGTCGAATATCGTTCGACTAATCGAGGCTTCAATAGACTTCGATATAATCGATCGATCTGATCGCCGAAGTTGCAACTGGGAACAACAACATCGTAATTTACAAGAATTTTGTAATTATTCAAACGAGAAACGAAAAGGAGAGTTTCTGGAGTCAACAATTATTTGATAATTTATCAAAGAGAACTCGAAAACATGCCTACGTACGAAATGCCGTTAATGCTGCGTGTAATGTCCAAGGTGAGACATAACCTCACTTTTCGATCAATATTTTCGAATTTTAATTAAAAATACGTTTATACACATTTCTGTTAATTGAAAAACTAACTCAGGTATTTAGATTTATCGTGAATTGAACCCTTGTTGATTTTGATGTCCCGGAATTGATAAAAACGCGTTCATTTTAAGCGCCTCGATCTATTTGAAATAAGCGAGAGTTTAAATAAAATGTGAAATAATGAATTCTAACTCGAATTTTTTCGTAGACGAACGCTGCAGCGGCTTTGAAAAGAACGGCGTTATCAATTTTTGATAAGGGCGGTTTTATCAGAAAGATAAAAAATATGGGGAAGAAACCAATTCCATACAAAATTTGAAAAAAATTTGGCGATTCATAAAGAGGCGGGGTGAATGCTGTCGTTTATTTTCAGCCCCTGGGAATGCAAATAAAGCAGAAGGTGAAGTAAAGGAGAAAAATTGAGAAACTTGAAAGAAATGAGGAAAATTATAAATCGATTAACATTTGTTTACATAGTCATTAATTAATCAACATAGTAATGGAAAAATTATGTTTTATTATTATCTGTTATTAATTGCGAAAATTTCATAATGTAAATTTTTGAGAACTTTTGTACAATGTAAATTTACAATGAAATTTTGGTGATAGATTTACCATGCAAATTTAACTATGTAAATGTACAATGCAAATTTTACAATGTAAATTTCCAATGCGAATTTGACAATGTAAATTTACAATGCGAAAAGGACAATGAAGATTTACAATGAAAATTATACAATGTGAATTTACAATGTAAATTTACAATGCGAATTTGACAATGTAGATTTACAATGTAAATTCACAATGCAATTTCCACGATGTAAATTTACATTGCAAATTCTATACTGAAAATTCAACGACTCAGATTTACAGTAAATATTGTACGATTTAAATTACAACAATGTAGATTTTCCGTAGGAATTTTTCAATGTAAATTTACACTGCGAATTTATCAATGTACATTGACAATTGAAATTCTACAATGTCGATATTCAATGAAAATTCTACAATGTAAATTTACGACGAAAGTTTGACAATGTAGATTCACAATGTAAATTTAAAATGCGAATTCGACAATGTAGATTTACGGTAAAAATTTTACAATGTAAATTCACGATGGAAATTTTTCAACGTAAATGTACAATGCAAATTTTACAATGTAAATTTATAATGCGAATTGAACATTGTAGATTTACAATCAAAATTCTACAATGTAAATTTACGATGACAATTTGGTAATGGAGATTTACAATGTAAATTGACAATGCAAATTTCACAATGTAAATTTACAATGCAAATTTCACTATGTAAATTTACAATGTAAATTCACAATGCGAATTGAACAATGTAGATTTACAATCGAAATTCTACAATGTGAATTTACGATTACAATTTAAAAATGTAGATTTACAATGTAAATTTACAATTAAATGTACAATGCAAGTTTTACAATGTAAATTTACAACGTAAATTTACAATGCGATTTGGACTATGTAGATTCAAAATTAAAATCCCACATATCACGGTTTCAGCACGTTTCTCTTTAATTTCGTCGCGCCGTCAAAATCTCTCGCTGTCGTCTCAGAAGAATATTCCCGTGACGTCGATATTTTGAAGAGAAGCATATTCAAAGTTGACGAATTGGAAAAGTACAATTGTCAACTCCAAAAGGAAACATTACCACTTCCATAACGGTAATCTGAACCCCATAAAATCCCTATGGGGTTTAAAAAAACTTAATTATTGTAAAAAAAATATGTATGATAAATTTTTTTTTATTTTTAGGAAAGATGTGCAAAAAATGATGGCTCTCTCGAAGGAGAAAGTGGAAAAGGAACTGAAGTACAGATGGAAATTCAACACCGGCTTTGATTATTATCAGTTACAGCGATAAACAAAATGTTCACATTCGGAATTTTGCATTGTATAGAGTTTATTGTATTAAATTCAGCGTCGAACTTTGATTAGTTTGCTTAGAACTAGAACTAAGCAGTTTCAAGGCTACAACACTCCCGAATATGAATTTCATTCAACTATTAAAAGATGTTGCAAAAAAGCTTCGGAAATAAATTTAACCATTTTGAACGAGTTGCAGAAAACTGCGAAAAAATACGAAGTTCGTATTTTTTTGCAGTTTTCATTGTTTAGAAAAAATTATCACATTCCCGATGTGCAATGATTTTGAAATTCCAGTGTCAACCATTTTCAATTGTTTAAACAATTATCTCTTCCGAAATTTAATAATAATGCATCCTGACTAATAACAATAATGCCTTGAAAATTGCTTTTTTCCAATATTCAAATTTCCGTATTTGTTTAAACAATTTCATTGTTCAAAAATAATTATTACATTCACGATATGGAATGATTTTGAAATTTCAGTGTCAACAATTTTCAATTGTTTAAACATTGAGGCAGGAGTGCGAGAAACCGAGATACTCCCTACAGTATTGTGGCGCGGTAAAATGGAAATGCCACTGAAATAAAGGTGGGTCGGAAAATCACTTTTCAGGAATTTATAAAACTCAACAAGATTAGTTTATTTGCAAGCTGATGTACAACGATTATTATCTTTATTACGAAGCGGTGAAAAGCGTGTGATGCAATTCCACCGTGTGACGAGCGTAAGTCGAAAATCCCTACGCTTAGCTTAGGGCGCCGGCGCGTCGGAAAGGAACCAGTTTCCTAGGGATTTTATTGCGGCGCGAAATATGAATCGCTTGTCCGCCACAGTATCGGACGGGCAGCGCTGTCTAGTGAGGCGTGGAAGAACTGTGACCTCGCATTTTCCGTTCTTCGCGTTATTCTTCTTCACAGTTCTTCTTCACAGACGGAAGCGGAAGCAAGCGGAAGCATGACGTTGTCAATTGCAAGCTCGTTGCGTCACGTTACGTATTGCGCGAGTGAATAATGAGAAATTTGAAATTTCCGTACGTTGCTCGAAGTGCCACATGCACTAAACAACGCTAAATAGCATTGTTTAATGCGTCAAGACGTTAATTTTCTATTAGTTTTCCGGGAAAAGATTAGAATCAGTTTGTAGGTGCCACATTGGATGTGGGTTCGTGTTCTCGGCGAAAAACAGTTGGTAAGCGACTTTTTCCAGTCAATCAATTTTTCCGTCGACGTGTAATCAGATGATTCGAAACGCAATAAAGCGTGCTATTGCACAATGCAAGAGTCATTGATAAAAAATTGTTGAAACACTTGAAAAACGCGCTTTCAACCCTTATGAAGCAAAGAACAATTATTATCGGGAACCGAAGATTCCACAAGATATCCTGCGAAAAATCTTCGGGAATCTTCGTGTTTTTTTCTGTCGTCGTGTAATCGTGTAATCGGGTAATTTAAAAAACAATTAGGCGTGCTCTTGCGCAATGCGAGAGTCCGAAACTGATAACAAACACGATAAAAATTTTAAAAACGCCCCACCCTTTCATATCATAAAAAAATTATCAGAAATGATTTCCCATCAGCCCATCGAAGCCACCGCGAGGCATTTCTCCGCGAAATGGTCCGGCGAATGGCATTGGTACAGACGGGCTCCAACGAGTCTATTCAAAATTAGCGCGCAGTTTCTCCTAATACGCGACGATTTTTCTCTAACCTTGACTCTGCCGGTGTGAATGTGGGCAAAGACATCATGAAGTGCACGGGAAGAAAAACGAGGCATAAAGATAACTACGGCGCGGGCCTCAAGAAAATGCCCACTGAACATCTCGGAGAAAAATCCGCTCTGGGCAGCAAGAATCCGCCAGCTAGCAGGGACATCTCCATCGCTGCCCCTCAAAATCACGTCGGATGAACAGCCTCGACGAGCATGCGGTACACTTCAACAGTGTAGGGGGATTGCACTCGTAGAGTATCGAAGATTAACCTCAATAAATAGATGGTGTAAAGAAGGGCAGGAACGGCCTTCTTGTAACAGCTATCGACCTTCAGTATTTCCCATCAAAACTCGATGGGTCGGCGAGTTCGAACAATCGACTTTTTTTGAGGTTTTATTGGCCTTGTACTTCTCGACCTTGACTTCGGCCTCGTATTTTCGTCAAAAGGCCTTAACAATTCTCCAACCGAGATATCATTAATAAGTAACGAGCTGGTCCGCTTTCCCATCTAAACTCGATTGGTTGGCGAGTTCGAAAACTCGACTTTCTCGGAGATTTGATTGACCGACTTTTTGACCTTGACCTTGGCTTTAATTCAAGGCCCTACGCCTTGCTCGCGTTCTTTTTTTCTCGGTTTTGCCGACATCGTTGCTGCTTCTTCTCCCTTTCAATATCCCCAAAACATCGGTCGCAGCTATTATACGTATATATGGCCAAGAACCAGAAACTTTCGGTGTATGCGAGCGTTTATTATTCTTATTTATTATTCTTGCCCGAACATTTCGCATCGAACATATGTTCGTGTAGTTACGGCCTTTGATCGAAAACCTTGTCTCTATTCGTCTATTCTTTTCGCAATTTCAGGGAAATCTTCGTTTCAAATAGTGATTTTTCTCTTCGTTAGGAACTTTAATTCTCTTCTACCGTATCGTGTAGCGTCGTTGTACGATTCTAGAGTGCCTGAAGCTATCACGACTATGTTTTCAATGAAAAGCCGTATTATCTTACTGTAACGATTGGATTTTCGCTATCACCTTAAAACTAAGAGTTCGAACGGTAGCGCGGACCCCGGAAACGAGGGTTCTCCGACCTCGCGCCGCGGCTTTGAGTTGCCAAACCCTTCACGAGAGTTGGGCAGTATGGAATAATGAACGCGACACCAATTACAAGTTACTTCCGATTTATTGAATAACGAATGATCTCGCGGAGCAATGGTTTTACAACTATCGTGCGGGAGGCGGAAACGCGAAGCTCACGAAACGGACAGATATCGGCAATCAAACTCAGGAGCAAAAGACCAGGCCAAAGGCCGGTACTACAGGCCAACGGCCAAAAAGCCGTCCACCTACGACTGATACTGGAGCAAAAGGCCCGGAGAGCCCAGAGGATCGGGATTTTAAGGACAAACCCCTACCTCTTGATTTTCCGAAAAGCAAGATACGACTTGCTTTTCGACGTACTTTCCGCCACTATTTTTGGCTGGCTCATCATTCCTTAATTAACTATCTTTACCTAATTGATTTGTTTATCACTTGTTCCACGTTCTCGTTTCGTGTGCTTCACGTTCTCCCTGCGTGATTGGTTTTTCCCATTGATAAATAATTTATGTTACGTGGATGTATAAATCCGGACGTAACATTCCTCCCCCCTTAGGTGCGTGCGTCCTCGCGCGCGTCATATTACCTGGAGCATAAATATATATATTGTTAGGTCTGCCAACCCTAGAGCAGGCAACATACAGTTGTCCATGGGAAAAGCACGGTGTCGTTAAGTCGACCCCAGTTACTTTGAGCGATTGGCCTTGAGCTTTGTTGACGGACATTGCAAATACTAAACGCACAGGGAATTGAAGACGTTTAATATCAAAGGGCAAATCAGATGGTATCATAGGAATCCTTGGTATGAAGATATCTTGTACCTTAGCACATCCAGTTAAAATAGTCGCTTCAATGACGTTGCGTAGTAATGTCTTGACAGCAAGCCTTGTTACGTTGCACAATCGTGGTGGGTCCAAATTGCGGAGTAATATTATTGGTGATCCTTTTTTTCAGTTGTAGTAAATGGAGTGGGAATCCTGAAGGTTCCAATGAATTTAAAAATTCAATCGGGCAATTCACAGCCTGCTCGGGATCAACTACCGTGTCAATGGACATGTAGGTAATTGCATCTTCGTGTAATCTATTTTGAATGAGAATATTGATATGATTGACAGTATCATTCTTTGGGGCCGAAATAGCGCGTTCACGTAGCCATTGATGATTTCCGAAGTTGTTGATAATTTGGGAAAAAACATTATTTATTAGTTCTTCGACTGAATCCATGATTCCACAAAAATCATTTGAAAGTTTAATTTGATTGTTTTCTATCGGAAGCTTCCCTTCGCCTATTTGCAGTAATCGTCGTGCGAACGCCAGAGTCTTTCTCCAAATAAACACGCATGGTGGTAGAAAGAGTAATTTTTCGAACGTGCCTCCAAAGATATGATGATTTGAGACATGCGTTCAGCTCATCCACCGGTGTGCCTTTCGGGACAATGGGCAAAGTCTGACAAAAATCTCCAGCTAAAAGCAGTAGTGCCCCACCCATTGTGGCATTGTTTCCTCTGAAATCTTGAAGAGTTCTGTCCAGTGCTTCAACGGATCTTTTATGCGCCATTGTGCTTCATCCCAAACAATAATTTTAGCTGTTTTTAGAACTTTTGCCTGTCCAGGATGTTTACTGATGTTGCAAATTGACGTATCAGAAGCAAAAAGATTGAGTGGTAATTTTAGAGCCGAATGAGCTGTTCGTCCTCCTTCTAACAACGTGGCCGCAATTCCTGATGATGCCATGGCAAGGCCAATGTCACTGGTTTTCCTAATATCTGCGAGGATGAGGTTGATAAGGAATGTTTTTCCCGTACCTCCTGGTGCGTCTGAAAAAAACTACCACCTCCATTGATGGATATACGTTGCATAATTGTGGCATACGCTATTTTCTGGTCAGGGACTAACAAAGGTTTATTAGTCAGTACGAAATCATGTAGTTCGTCAATATCGTAACTTGTTTCACGAAGTATATCCCTGTCAAGTTCTTGATTTTCATCGCGCGTTGGTTTTTCTAATCTTAATAGGTCAAGAGTTTTGTTGTTTATCGAAAGGCATCTGTCTTCAATGTCGATTAATGATTTGTTGAAAATATGTAATGAAAATTGCAACTCACGATTGTTGCTTAATCGTCTTGTCTGCCTTGAGAAATCTTCGCTTGAACTTCCTTTGTACGCGTCCCACAGGCGAGAAGGGTTAGATGGTGCACAGGTCGTTAAGATAATTGCGAAAAGAGTACGAAACTGCTGTGGAGAACTGCATAATGCTGCGTCTGCCATTGTACTATCCCAGTGTTGATCGTCTTCCAAAAGTCCATATTTTTGACATGCTTCGCGAAATGTTCGACACTCATCTCCATTTACAGTTCGTAAAGCTGTATATGACGTCGGCCCTCTTACTGTATGTAACAGCATCCTCAGAAAATAACATTCTGCGTTACTCGGGTGTATCGTGTAATTTTTTCTTTTAGCCAAATCAAGATGTGTGCGTGAGGAAGACCTCGTTTTTGCCATTCTACTGAATACATCCAACAACGTGTATCTCCGAAAACGTGACTCTTGTTCATGGCGTCCATTATTTCCGTTAATTTCTGCTTGAAAACTCTTGAGGTCAAATCATGACGGTCACTCGGCAATTGGCCGTGAAAAAGAAGAGATTCTATTTCCGGCCATTTTGGATTGCACGTAAAAGTTATAAAAAGATCCGGGCGTCCATAATGACGTACGTAAGTCATAGCGTCTTGAGTATATTCGTGCATATGTTTCGAGGACTCCCTGTAAATGACGATGGTAATATAACCATCTGTCCAATGTCAGCAACGTTGCCATCTAGGTTAATAGCATCTTGTAGATGTATGTAATCATCAGCCCGAAGTTTTCTTTGGTTGAGGCGTAGAAAAAGAAGTCTCTGGCTCTCTATTTTTGCGTACATGTCAACAATGTACTGGTGGAAAAGATGATTGCATCGCAGAATGTGATTAAAAGTTGTTCGTCTAATCATTATTCTGTACGCGTAAAAGTTCATTGCTGAAACTTTTTTATGCGTATTACTGCCATTTTCAGGGTCTGTTTCTCGTATGTTGAAATGATAACCATCTTCTTCTTCCCAAAAAATGAGTGGATATTGCAAAGCGTCGTAAGACCTGTGAGTTTCTGGTATTCTCTGCAACCTGTTTCCTGTTTTCACTACTGCAACATCATTGCATGTCAGTGCATTAAAACGTCTCTCATGCTTTCCTATTGGCGTTTTGTCAGCTTTGATTGAAATTTTTTATTCGTCTGTTGGCATTTTTTCCAACGCTGTTTCAAAGGTGCGGACTAAATCGTTTTTCTCGTGTAACAGGTGTTGCAGATTACTTACAATATGCCTTCTGACTCCCGAAATAGCCGCACATCGACGATCGATCTCTTGTTCCGAATCGCCCATAAAGTATATTTGTAGAAATTGATGATCGTCATCAGGAAGGGGTAGCAATAAACCTGCTTTGTGATAGACCTGACCTTGTATTTTAAATGTAGGCATGAAGCCTCTTTCATTAATGACTTCCGTTGCTCCAAATGACGTCATTTGGAAACACGAATTGTATTTTCGTATGTTTGAAAGAAAATGTCTTGAGTCATCAATGCTTCCAACCATTAGTGATAAAAAGGGTTCTGGGGGATCATTTAAAAGTGGTAGACCAGGGGCGGATCCAGAAAAATCTTTCGGGGGGGGTTTTTAAAATATTCATGTACATTATATCAATGTGTTGTATATGTATTGAATAAGTTATTAACATCTATCTGCTTCATTTAGGATCATTATTAA
>JABFQM010003477.1:0-11663 GCA_022816865.1 Zelostemma sp. ZL-2020
TCGATGTTGGACAAAAAATAATCGACAATCGATTAATCGAGCTTCGCGAACATCGAGCAAATAATCGATTATAATCGGTCGATTAAATCGAAGCATCGGTTTAATCGAACAACATCGAAGAACCCTAAAACAGCGTTGTGACAGCTGGCAAATTATATTTTGTTGTCGAAATTGCAATCACAACCTCTTAACTTACAGAAAAACAATAACAGGAAAAACTTAAGAACAATATTAATTACTTAAAAGTAATTAAGTTGTGATTACAATTTCGACAACAACATATAATTTGCCAGCTGTCACAACGCTGTTTAAAGAAAAACTGCCCGAATAAGATGGCGGATTGCGGCGCATGCGCATAAATTTTTACGCATGATATGAAAAGGCCTATTGAGTTTTATGGTCAGTGATTTTCGTTATATGAGCATCTTTGCTGTGGCAAAAAAGAGAGAAAGTTTGCGAGAAAAAAGCTTGCACAGATGAGGAAGGAAAAGTTTCTTGTAATCTCTAAAGTTTCGCCGTCGTAGTTGACGCGATCCACGTACAAACCATATTTGTGTATCGTCGCGTGCGCAATTCACATTTTTGTTCTTTAGCAGCAGGGATGGGTAAACAATAGATACTTTTTCATATAGTTTATTTCAATGCGTTTTTTCTATTAGCAAAAAGTTGGACGCCAAACGATGCTACAAGATTTGAAAAATATATGTAGTCAATAATTTGTGAAAAAATAAAAACATGCAGCAAATTAATGTAGCTTTCTCTTTATTACAAAACAACACAGTTGAAATTCAATTACCCATTCCTATTTATCACAATTCTCACACATCCTTACAAAAGCATAGATGTAAAATAATCGTACATATAATCGTGTAATAAAAGTGACGTCGTTGGCCACTTTTGTAATCTAATAAAAATGGTTATGATAATCGCACTAATTATAATCAATATGTTCTTGATCGCCATTTTTCAAGCATTATTTTTATTTTACAACTACAAGTTTATACGAAGATGACGTAATTTTTCTCACTTTTCAAGACGCTCTGCCTGTACTTGCAATAAAATGCTTTTTTCTTCGCTATTTACAAAAGGTGTAGAGAGACAAAAACGGGCTTTTCTTCTTCTTCGTTTCTTTGGTACGAGACTTTCATTTTTTGCAAATTCCGCCATCCAATGCTTGAGAAAAATTTTTTAATCGCCAACAACTACCACGTTTCGTCGCTACTTTCATCATTTTTCAATGTCGATAAAATACGAATTATATATAAAAACTGACATCGAATGAAACATTGCATCTCTCATTATTGCTCTATCAAATGTCGCCGTTTTTGCATAAAACATTTGCGCAAGCACTGTCGAACGTTACAAATTCTCGTGTGTAAAATACAAAGTTGGAAAAATCGAAAAACGACGATTAAAGGACAGGCAAACCTCGCCGAAAATCCACGCTCTGCTTTAGACTCATCTCTCGTAATATATTCGTTTATTAATGGACTGCTGTATGTTTCAACCTACTGTTCACATGGTTTATTCAATCGTACAATTATTCGTCGTCGTACAGAGTAAAAAAGAAAGTAATAAAATCATGAACAAACTGTTGCATCCTCAAAGCTCTCACGCTCCGGATGATTAAAACGCACAAAAAAAAACAACAAAAAGGGGAAAAACTACAAGTATTATTTGGTTAAGGGGTGCTTCGCTTTACAGAAATTGATGTCAATTCCACGCGGGACGTTCGTCGTCATCGCGAAATTGCTCGATACTTTTTCTTTCTCTTACATTTTAGAATCACGAAAAAGAGCCGGATCATCATGTTTTCGTCTTTTTTTGGCAGAAAGACTCGTGGAACATTATTCGATTCGATCGTGTTGATTCATTAATATACAAACAACTTATAAATATAATAATTCCATCATGCAGGCACGTATAACGGCCGTTTTCATTTTTATTTAAAAAACAGAGCGGTAACGCGGGTCAATTGGAAATATTCACAACCATACTTGGCCAGCAGTCAGTCGTGTAGTAGTAGTATCATTAAAATGTGTTGAAAAGTGTCTTTGCTCTGTGGCATTTCGCGTACGCTACGAACAAAAAAAACTGAACGTGACTCTTTGTCTCGCGACGCAGCAGTAATTTTATCTTCTACGATCGCAGCAGCATTCGTGCAGTATTGTTACAATAATAATTCGCCTACGAAGTAAAAGTTATAAAAGCAACCGACGAAAGACAGAAACTTTTGACTCAAACGTCGTCGAAAATAACGATTACACAGACTTCTTCGACGTTATCACCGACGTAGACATTTTTGAACTATTATTCAAATCTTTCAGTCATTTACACGCCTCAACTTGCGATCGCAAAATTTTCATTTTCGATGTTCGAAAAATGCGAAACAAGATGCGGTGCACGTGCATATTTTTGCCTACGTATTCGACGATTGACTTGGTGTGAGAATGGTATTGATTTTCGACAAAATACAGTCAAAGAAAGCGTCGAGTGGTATTTTCAAAAATTCGCGAGTCGTTTGTAGAATCGATGCAGCAGCAGGAGATCGTGCGTTGGACGAATTATCGTAAACTGGAATTGGAAAATCGACTCTTCTCCCTTTTTGGCATTTTGCAACTCGTCCCTTCTTCCACAATCGACGTCTTGTTTTTACAAAAAAAGAAAAGAAAACGAGATCGCAGTGTAAATTTTCAAGTAAAAAAAAACGACGAAACGGCCAGAAACAATAGTTATGTACCGACTTTTTGCGCGCATCAAGCGTACACGGGAAACGAAGCTTTCTCGGAAAAATGCTGGGTACAGCCCTCATTGAGATTTCGAATGTACATTTACAAAAGCAGAGTTTCCATTGACAAATGTTTACAATAACAATGCCGTAAATCATAATTGAATCGAGTTTATTGAACATTTCGCAGAGGTTTAAAAACAATACACATTTTGCATGTCACGTTTAAAACGATGACTCGAATTTATTGCTTCGTAATTGGTACTATAAAATTCACTGGGTATCAATCGCTTAAAGTTACGAAAGAAAAAAAAAAAAAATGGAATCAAAATCGCCGCGCGATTACGCTCCGAACTCAAATTAGCTGAATTCGGCGCGTCAAAGATGAAAAAAATGCATCGCAGAGCTTTGCTTCTTGGCGGATAAAACTCTCGTTCGTGCGGGGATGAGCACGGTTCAGTCGAATGAGAAAAAGGTCCAAGAAATGCTCGCCCGGACTACATTTTCCTTTTTTTAACTGTAATATTAAAAAGTAACTGTACAAGACAACATGTTTCCAAGGTTGCAGTACCTCCGTACCACAGCGAAGCGAAACGTATTCAGGCACGAGTGTTTCCATCATTCTTTGCCAATGCGTCAATTCCTTACGACTATTTGCACATTCGTGGATAAAAACCACCTTTCTCCTCCCACCGTCAAAAAAATTTCCCCCGCGAACCCCCTTCCCTCCATCAATCAATCTCGATAAAAACTTTTTGACAGTGAGATTCATGGTGTCGCCTGCATCGGGGTGCGCGTCATTGATATCGACGATAACAATAGCACAAGCATCAATAATCATGATCAAAAGGCCCAGGGCCCCGTTTTCCCCCTCGAGGAGTCTCAAAAAACGGAGAAGCCCCAAAGGAAAAACGGTCCCGGATTTTAATAACAATAAAAGTCGTAATCGTAGTAATGAACATAAAAATAATCATAAATTTCATGATACTCGATAGCAATGATAAGAGTAATAAGAATCATCGTAATAATGCTTCAGGGGGGAGAAGATTTTCGATAAGATTGGCTGGCTGGCTGGCTAATTTGACAACGGCGGCGGCGTCGGCGTCATTGTAATGGTCGTGTGCAAAAGCGAGTCCCGGGACGCCGAGTTGCTGCTGGCTCGTAACAGCGTCGCTGCTTCGCGCTCCGGATCGGCATTACTGTCCTTGTCGCGATCACCGGCTCCTCGTTTGCCGCCGGCGCCGCCTCGGCCCCCCACGATGATTCGACTCCCGTTTCCACCGGCACTCATACCTGCTGTGCACTGTTGCACCGCCCCCCCAAGTCCGACCGTCACGGACAGTCATTTCTGTCGTCCACTTTTCTTCTTCTTTCTTTTGAAAAAGCAGCAGCACCTGAAAATCAAGCAAACGTTAATAAAACTCGGTCTACGAAACGAGCATGCATGAACTGGGAAAATGAAAAAGGTTCAATTATGAACCTAATTACCTAGATGAGAATGGAAATCTATTTTCGCATTTAATGTCTGAAAAATGGCGAACTCGAGTCTGAGTGTGTCTGAGTTAAAATAGCTCTGGATTTTTTTTTTCAAACAATGCGACAAGATTCATGTATTTAGGAACAATTTTTATCAAAACGTATCGTTTTACAACTTACAATCATTTATTTGTACAAGTAACATCAATTGAAATTGGCCGGTAAATGAACATGAAAGAAAAGTATAAATAAATTTCCTTTTCGGCTCAACAATTAACAATAATAAAAAGAAAGAAATCAAGTTTTTATTACTAAAAAAAACGTAGAAAATATCGATAAAAAGCAACACTTTTAAAGGATCTCGTCGCAAAGAAACCCTTCGTTACCCCGCCTTCTTCCTTCCCGATTTCAAGGGCAATTTTGTGTTTTATACAATCGACTTTAGTTTCTTTTTATAACATCGGACGCACTGCTTAACTTGCAATACTTTTTGTTTGTTTGTTCTGCTGAAATCAAAGGTTTGTTTGTCTTGTTAAATCCATGATCAAGAAGCTTGCGATTCGAGACTGGCGGTTTTCGCTCCAACACGGTGGTCACAAATTCCGAGAAACAACCATAATCCGGAACTACATAAAAAAACGCAAATAATTTCACCGACTCGAGTAATTTTTTTAAATTTCCTCCAGACTTTATGACCACCATGTAAAAATGTCCAAGCCGCGAATCCCAAAATCGCTTGTAAAAATGGGATGAACGAAGTGGCGATCGGTGCAAAAATTCATTTGCGAGCCGAAACACTCACTTTGTTTCGTCGATCATCTCGACTTCCTGAGGCGCCGTAATCGGAGTGTTCGAATGTCCCGCGGTGGGGTCATCGTTGGCCAATTCTCCATTCGTCGAGGAAACAACCTGCGGACAACAAAAAATTAATGCAACGATTCCAATAAATCGAAAAAAAGAATGATCCAAATTTTTAACCAAAAAAGCTTCACAATTCAAAGACTTGGTTCAAAAAAACATCCAAAATTCGACTCGACACAAGACACGCACTACTCTAATTGTCAAAAGTAAATCGACAAAACCAAATTCGAATCAAGTAAAACCAAGAGCTTACATAAAAATAGAGCATTAATTGCGGTAAACATAAAAATACAAAAAGGATCGTGATGAACAAGAGGCAAAAGGTGAAGCAAACCAACCAACAACGCAAACAACGCATGCTGCAGCAAACCAAGAAAAAATGCACAAAACTGACCGTAAAAAACATAATTTACCATTTCTCAACTGAAAAGAAACGAGACCAAATCTACGCTAAAAATATTCTCCTACGTTTTCGAAAAAGCAACGAATATTCCCTTCCTTTAACATTAACGCGAAACAGGTGCGAAACTGGAGATTCCCCCAAAAACCCCCTCGAGTTGTCTCAACGGAAACCAAAGTCGTCGAAAAAACGGAAAACGGGAGTCGAGAAAAAAGAGAGAGCTTCGACGTTTCGAATATAAAAAAAAGAAAACAAAAATGGACGATGAGAGGAGGAGAAGAGGTTGTGGTGGTACTCACCTGCACAGAACCGTGCCTATCGGTGGGCGTCAACGTGCCACCAGCCCCACTTTGCTTCACTGTATCGGGCCACGTTCCTCCCACCCCTTTACCGCCCCCTCCTCCCACCCCTCCACCTGTCACGTCCTGAAGGAAGAACCACGACAATGTCGCGCAAATGCAATATGTTAGTCTATGCAGGCCAAGGAAATCGCATTCTTCATCAACATACTCAACGTCATATCAACGAAAAAGGAGCGAAATGAAATTTTAAAAACGAACGCAGCAACTCTTCTTCCCCCCCAAACAATCTAGACAATAAGATTCGAAAGATTTACATCTGGGGCAACCTGTTTTGTCGATGCGAAAAGGCTCTACGCTTCAAACACAAGCTCGACTTTTAGCCTAACTAAAAAATACAAATTGGTCATCAAACCGAATCGAAATTTATATAGTTGCCAAGCTCGACCCGAACCTCATCCACCGTAAGAACCACGTCATCCTCAAAATCATCGCATTCCTACCGCAACGTTATCCGCGTCATGCATTAAACAAAAAATTTTCCATCTTTCAGCGAAAACTAATGCGATCAAGATTCGTGATGTTTTCTTTCGATAATTTTTTCCAACGCAACGCTCTCATGCGGTTACTTGAGAAAAACCATAAATGAACTACATACGTCATGCTTTCGGTACAACATCGTAGGAGAAAACAACGAGAAATTACCTTATAAGTAGTAGGATGTCGATCGCGATTCGGCGATACAATAATTTCGTGTCCGGTCTGCAACGATCCGACAGGGGTGGACTGCAAAAAAACAACATCATCAAGTTCCACAGACAATGACAGATTTCCGCTTTCCTACGCTTTACATCGCATCGTCGAATTTTCTCAGAATCCCAAATTACAATTGCACGAGCGAAAATTCATAACGTACTTGAACGTCGAATGAATTCCAAAATTACGACACGACAGCAGCAGAATTTATTACAGCGCCAAATATTAACAACATTTTTCGTAAAAAGCTACGCGTTAAACTTGAGCGGCGTCGTCCCGTGCGATTCACCAACCTTATCGGATTTGTTCTTTTCTACATTCGAAGGCGCCGCCGTCCTCAAAGCCCTGAGCTGTGCAAAGTTGGGCGGCTAAAGGTTAAAATTGCAGGCAGCATGCAAAGGTAAAACAAGTAAAAACTAGTGAGTTTCTCGAATCATTACCCCTCGCACTTTCCAATTCCCCACAAACAAATTCTTTCGAAAGCAACAACTCAAAAAGGCAACAATTTATTGAAGGTAAAATTTATCAAGGACCCTCAGAGTAAAAAACAATGCGTTTCGAAAGTGTAATCCTATAAATAAAACAACGCATTAATGCGATCTGAAAAAACAGCGTCCGTTGGCAAAGAAGCGATCTCGAGATGTGGATTTTGTTGGGCAGGAACGAGGACGGTTCACTCGAAACCTACCATGGTCTTTCCGGTCCAGTCGAATTCCCCGTCGTTGGGGTAGCCTTTCTTTTCATAAAGATCCTGAAAGAGTTTCCTCAGGTACTCGTAGTCTGGCGTTTCGAAAAAGTCGAGCCTCCGGACATAACGCAAATACGTCGCCATCTCGTCCGGATGGCCCTCGCACAGCACTTCGATGGGGGTCGCTCGTTTCGTATCGCCGATCTTTTGGTACCGTTCCTTGAGCGTGTCCGCTTTCAATCCCTGCCACGGCAAACTGCCTCTCAGGAAATACATGAACATGTGACCCAAAGCCTCCAGGTCGTCCCTTCTGCTTTGCTCTGCGTACAAAAATCCATCATCAATACAAGATTCTTTCAACAACAAATTTCATAAATTCGCAAATTCTTTGGAAAGAAATCTTTCGAACAAAGTCAACAAAATCCCATGATCGATGGAACAATCTTATCATTACGCATTACAAATTTTACAAAACAGACAAAAGGTTCAATGTGAGAATACAAATTGTTCTCCAGTTTTTCCACCTTTGCCAAGATGCGTGTTGATGCTCATGTAACGCGCGGTTCCCGTAAGACTCTTGTGTTCCCGATATGGTATGTGTTTATTCGTCTCCAAGTCTATGTACTCTTTGGCTAGTCCGAAATCGATAATGTGGATGATTTTTTCCCGCCTGGTCGTGTTTCGTCCTATGAGAAAGTTTTCCGGCTTGACATCGCGATAAATTAGATGTCGACTGTGAACGTATTCTATCCTATGGAGCTGAAACGATACAAAGGGAATGTAGTGGTTGCCCGAACCGGTAGAAATGCAATGGCTAAATCGGACGTTTCGTGACTTACGAGCTGAGTGGCAATGGTGAGAACGGTTTTGAGGGTGAATTTTCTGTTGCAAATGTCAAAGAGATCTTCCAAACTTGGCCCGAGGAGTTCCATGACCAACGCGTTGTACTTGCCGCACGGTCCAAAATAATACATCTCTGGCACTCCTTCCGCTAGAAAAAAAAAGAAAATCAGTACTAGAATCGGGTGAAATCAAATAATCAAGGGGGGAAAAACGAAAGAAAATTCCCACGGTTTACAAGTTTTCTAGCCCAAAAATGGACGTTTTCCCGGCCAAAAAACAATAATTTTCTCAAAGTTAAAATGAACAGTTTTAAATGATTAATTCAACATCAAATCATTTTTAAAAACTCGAATTATTGTTGAATTCATAAACAAAATATGAAAAACGGTGATAAACTTTTTTCAATTTCAATAATTGCTCGAAGCATTTTGTAGTTCAAGTATTTTTTGTAACATTTATAAAGTTTCTGAATTTGCTGTAACGTTTTTTGGAAGAGACAATCATCAATCTTTTTTATCAGAAAGAAAATCTCTGAACTTCCCGACTTTTTCAGGTCGCACGCGACAACCTTGAGAATAATGATGTAATCAATGCCTGAAACCGAGTCACATCTTCCCAAAACTCAATTACGAGACGATTTTTAATGCAACATTAAAAAAACTCATCATAATTGTATAAATTTACGCGAAAAGCAAACCTCGCATTGCAACAATAAAATTTACCCCAAAACTACATACTTCAATGTTCAACCATCGAAAAAACATGTTCTTTTTCTTTCGTTTTCGACGAGGTCCATGAAATACTCACCAGCTGTACCTAATAATTTATAAAATCTGTATTCTAAATGAAGCTGCGGTGCCTTTGACTTCATTGGTTCCTGAAAAAAAAAGCAATCACATCAAACTCACGATCCAATTAAAAATTGCATCGAAAGCAGATTCTCATCAATTTTCCAACCAATAAAAACTGAAAACATTGACCCATTTCAAAAAGCAAAAGTTAATTTTTCGAGAAATCTGCTTCCTCTCAACATTCGGATTGACTACTCACCATTTTAATTGCTACGTGCTCATTATTATAAAGGTTTTTCCCTGCAACAAAAAACGACGAATACGAATCAGCAAAAAATCATCATCATCGGACAAACCAATTTCAAACAATAAATTTCATAATTGGTCGCCGCGATCCGCAGAATTCTTATCTCTCGGCTACAAATCCCGCCGGATAAGTGTGACGTAAGTGTAAGAAATTACTGTCAACAATACCAGATGCGCGCAATCTTTTTGTCCCTGGATCTTTTTGCTCGCAGAAATAGATCGCTGAATCACTAAGACATTCTTCCCACCTCGAGGAAGCGAGATCATATAAATATTTTCATAGACGCGAAGAACACTTCGATAAATCATAGAAATGAACGCCGAACAAAAGATCTTCCCTTTCAATTCCACGTCGCGACACGCCCGAAAAAAGTCAAGAAAAATCGACAAAAAAGAGATATTTTCTCCCCTAGAAAAAATGTAGGTCGTTTCAGTGTCCCGATAATAGATCGACTACACGAATACTCCATCCCAATGCCATCAAACCATTACACGCGGAGTCGATAAAATCCTTCCACAAAAGCCCAGAAACCCCATAAAAAAAAAGAAAAATTTCCATTTTCAAAAGCGGCCAAAATTAAAATTTCTCGGGGTTCGAGTAATTCACTTTTTCCCAGGCCTCGACGGAGCCTCTCATTTTCGCAATGATTCATCGTTCCCGGAGCCGAGCCCCGTCATTTCAGCATTGAAAAATTGCAAAGCAGTCGCGAAATCGCAGCATAAACAATTCAAGGATAAAAAGTCTCCCGCGCATCGATTCGATTCCGCAAATTTCCCTCTCGTTTAGCCGATCGAATTTCCACTTTTCGCGAGCATTTTCATTTTTTATGCTCATTTCTCCGTGCGCTGCGCGAGGGAAAGTCGTATCATTTACGATTCCGGTACGATTCTCTTTTTTCGACTTTCCCTCGAGTAACGCGCATCTCTGATCGCCGCTGCTTTCGGAAGAATGAATCCTGCACGAGAAGAATCAACGAGCGTTTCGTGCGTTTAGAATCAACAATCGCAGACGCAAAATGATTGACGATGATTCACTCTCGAAACAAACGATTAAAAAAGACCGTCCGAATCGTAAAATCAATCAAAGAAGATAAATTTAAAATTTAAATAGACCAGAATAAATTTCAAACATCTTTTTAGTTTTTCAATTATTTAAAATTCGAAACTCAACAATTTTTTTTCTCAAAGTTCTATCAATTTTATTTTAAAATAAAATAGAATTCATGTACTCCAAATTGTATTCAAAAATACAAATGTTTCGAAACCATTCCATTGTTTTCTCCAAAAATTTGCTTCGCAAAAACTTCATTCGACCGCTATAAAAATTCTCCATAAACTTGCAAACGTTTGAAAATCCAAACAAGGGCAAAGGAATTTTTCACCGGATCTATAAATAATAAATCAAAGGTATCCACGTGGGCGCGTGCTGTCGGTTACAAACGCAACGAAAGTCGATATTGCGCTTGTTTATCTCCGCAGCACGCATTTATGCGCGATTGTCACTCCTGTCGCTTTGAAGAATCGGCCGTTTCAAAGAAAGAAGCTTCGGAAAAACGCCGATAAAAGCATTATTATCGGGGCGTGGAAAAAAAGCCGTTTTCCAAGAGAATCGCTCAACGAGGCTCGACTCCACTCCGACTATTTTTCCCTGCAAACTGTCGCGACGCAAAAGGAAACGCCGGCATCAATTAGCGCGCGACGCTGTATTTTTAACAACGATAAGTACGCAAATACGGGCCGACAACCCCAAGTGCGCTGCGAAACAATGAGCGTTTCCGCAAAGCCCTTGTTCCGAACCATGTCTCGCTACTTCCCGACAACCAAGGGCGCGAATCAAAAAATCCTCCTCGAGTTATCGATCCCCTTCTTCCCCCTTCGTTCGTTATCAATCAGAATCTTGTACAAACTTTATCTTTCTTTCTAAAACGAACGAATCAATTCTGTGACTCGACCCCATTAAAAAACATCCCAGAAAACATATTTATAATGCAACATAATTAATTACATTTAAGGTGGATCGATACTTTAATGCAAGGGCGAATTGAAAAAAATATTTATAATGCAACATAATCAATTACATTTAATATGTGAGTATAATTTATTCAACAATATCTTCTTCTTCATGAAAAAAAATACGCGAGTGAAAAAATTGTACAAAAATGCTCGTGACGAACAATTGAAAATTTTAACAGTTTTTTAAAAGAAAAATGTTTATTTCTTAGTTAATTTGCATGTTCGGTTATTTATATTGTTCACAGGACTATTTGCAACAACTTGACCGTGGCGTTTTGGAAAATATTCATTTGCCGAAAAGATACATGCATTTGTTCAGTAAGGAGGTCAAAAATTCTTTAAACAAATGCATGTATCTTTTTGGCAAATGAATATTTTTCAAAACGCCACGGTCAAGTTGTTGCAAATAGTCCCGTGAACAATATAAATAATCGAACATGCAAATTGGCTAAGAAATAAACATTTTTCTTTTAAAAAACTGTTAAAATTTTCAATTGTTCGT
>JABFQM010003478.1:0-11663 GCA_022816865.1 Zelostemma sp. ZL-2020
ATAGAAATTTGAAATGTAAATTTACATTGCAAATTTACATTTAAAATTTCTATTGTAAATTTACATTGCAAATTTACATTTAAAATTTCTATTGTAAATTTACATTGTAAATTTCCATTACAAATTCACATTGTAAATTACTTTTGCAAATTTACATTGTGAATTTACACTGCAAGTTTACATTGTAAATTGTAAATTTACATTCAAAATTTCCATTGTAAATTGACATTGCAAATTTACATTTAAAATTTCTATTGTAAATTTGCATTGCAAATTTACATTTCAAATTTCTATTGTAAATTTACATTGTAAATTTCCATTGCAAATTCACATTGTAAATTCACATTGCAGATTTACATTGTAAATTTACATTGTAAATTTCCATTGCAAATTCACATTGTAAATCACTTTTGCAAATTTACATTGTGAATTTACACTGCAAATTTACATTGTAAATTTACATTAAAAATTTCTATTGTAAATTTACATTGCAAATTCACATTGTAAATTCGCATTGCAGATTTACATTGTAAATTTACATTGCAAATTTCTATTGTAGATTTACATTGTAAATTTCCATTGCAAATTCACATTGTAAATTACTTCTGCAAATTTACATTGTGAATTTACACTGCAAATTTACATTTAAAATTTCTATTGTAAATTTACATTGCAAATTCACATTGTAAATTTTGGCCCACTACAACTGCATGTAATCCCCTTAAACCCATTTCCCTTCCAAAACCAGGTCAATAAAAACCGCACTCACTTCCATCGCGTTCGAAAAACAGCAAAGTTCCATTCCCATCGACCTCATCCAGGCTTTTTTCCACGACCTGCAAAGTTTCAAACTCCAAGCTTTAATCAAGCCCGAAAAAATAAAAAATCCGAATGCGAACCTTATTCAAAATCGCCGTAGTGAGAAAATCTTCGTAACTTTTGTCCGAAACGCCAAAAGAATCTTGTTTCCCCTCGTTTCCGGAATCCCCGAAAATCGGCACTTTCCGAATTTCCTCAACCGCGCGTTTAACGAGCTCTTGCACTGCGTCTTTCGCCATATCCGGCGTGACCGATGACGAATTATCTGCTGGAAAAACTACTTTTCACCTCGCTTTTACAAACAAACGATGTTCGAAAGCAGAAACGACTTTTTCCCGGAGGAAAAACCGAGCTTTCTCCGAGGTCAAGGTCACGCCTCGACCTTCGTTCGTCAACTCTCATTTCCCGATGTTTCCCGATTTTATTCAACTCCAGAACGGCTCGATAAAATCTTATCAATTTCCCGAAACATCGACATTAACACACTTTCCATTATCAGAGATAACATCGACATTCCTCAAAATGTCGATCCCAAAATGCTCTCCTTATCAATGAAACAGCGAAAGCGTGGTCTTATTTTTTTCGAAAACGAAATCTTTCCAACCGAAAAAAATTCCCAAAAAACAAAAAACTCTCATCAGAATTCTCCCAAATAAATCGCGTTCAAAACATAATTACCATCTTTGACCGAGAAGAAAACGTAGCAAAAGAAGGCGACAATCAAGGCGACAATCGCCGTCAGCATAATGAAAAAAATTTCGAGTAGCATTGATTCCGGACACGACCAATTCCCAAAAGTAAAACAACAACTGACCGCGCAATTACCCCGCACATCGGGCACTCGATAACGCTCTTCATGACCCCCACTTTTCCCTGCTCAAATTTCGAAACCGCGAAGAGTTGAGAGCCACTGAGTCATTAAAAAAAAAGATCGCGTCGTCCTTATCGAAGCGACCGCGTCACGTAACAGTCTATTATTGTACGATTGCCGATAACGTCGTATTGTTCGTCCGCCGCTCGAGTCGAATCACCGACCTTCCTCCAGCGGAAAAGCGATTTTCGCGAGGACGGAAATCGCGGCCGAAAAGTGTCGCGCCGCGGGCATTTATAGAGGAAGAGGTCTTCGATGACTTGCGAGAAAGATGCGAGCGAACGCGCGATCAAAATGCGGTTCGGCTCGCGACTGAACGCGGTAAAGGCGAGTTGAAACGTGAGCGACGTACCCCACATACTTGACTACGGCTTCTCTAGTGGGGATGCTTTCCTGTGGATCTCCGGCATTTTCTAAATTCATCTTTGGTCTCGGCGACTTTTTACCGCGAAACTCGTTTATTTTATGCACTTTGTCATTCGTTATAAGTGGGATTATTGCGATCGAGCTCGCGTTAATTGCTTTCCGACTGAATTCGATGACCTGGTTTCACTCGCGATAGAGACATTTCATTTCTTGCGTTTTTGGAGTCAATGCGTGCATTTTTCAACTGGAATTTTTTGACTTTTCAACATTACATTTTTGACGAACTTCCACTATTCAAATTTCTAGTTTGGATTTCAACGTTTTCAACTTTTAAGCTCGAAATTCAATTTTTCAACCCCGACTTCAACTTCAACTTGATTTTTCAACTTTTTAACTTGAACTTCAACTACAATTTTTAACTTTTCAACATTAAATTTTCAACTTCATCTTTTTAATGAACTTCACTATTCAACTTTCTAGTTTCATTTCAACATCGAATTTTCAACTTCAACTTTTCAACTTGAACTTCAACTAGAATTTTCAACTTTTCAACATTAAATTTTCAACTTCATATTTTCAACCAACTCCCATTATTCAACTTTCTAGTTTAAATTTCAACATCGAATTTTCAACTTCAACTTTTCAGCTCAAACTTCAATTTTTCAACCTCGACTTCAACTTCAATCTTTTCAACTTCAGCTTTTGAATTTACTCTAATTTTTCAACTTCAACTTTTCAACTTGAACTTCAAATAGAATTTTCAACTTTTCAACATTAAATTTTCAACTTCATATTTTCAACCAACTCCCATTATTCAACTTTCTCGTTTTAATTTCAACATCGAGTTTTCAACTTCAACTTTTTAGCTCAAACTTCAATTTTTCAACCCCGACTTCAACTTCAGTCTTAAACTTACTTTTCGATTTTTCAACTTTCGAATTTGCTCTCAATTTTCAAATTTTCAACTTGAACTTCAACTACAATTTTTAACTTTTCAACATTAAATTTTCAACTTTTCAACATTAAATTTTCAACTTCATCTTTTCAACGAACTCCCACTATTCAACTTTATAGTTTAAATTTCAACATCGAATTTTCGACTAACTTTTCAACCCCAACTTCAACTTTTTAACATCAAATTTTAAACTTCATCTTTTCAACCAAATCCCACTATTCAACTTCCTAGTTTAAATTTCAACATCGAATTTTCAACTTCAACTTCTCAGCTCAAACTTTAATTTTTCAACCGCGACTTCAACTCTTCAACATTAAATTTTCAACTTCATCCTTTCAACCAACTCCCACTATTCAACTTCCTAGTTTAAATTTCAACATCGAATTTTCAACTTGAACTTGAACTAAAATTTTTAACTCTTCAACATTAAATTTCCAACTCCATTTTAAATTTCAACTCTTCAACTCCAAATGTTTTACATTTCAAGTTCGATTTTGGAACTTCTTCAACTTTCAAATTTAAACTTCGCGTTAATTGTTTTCCGACTGAATTCAACAACCTGGTTCCACTCCCGATTTTCAACATTCAATTTCTTGCATTTTCGGAGCGAATTTGTGCACTCCGAAACGTACATAAAACGATGGATCGATGTGTGCAGTCTTGCGATAAGAAACGCGTCGACTCTCAATGCTGCGAAGAGTGCCATGAATTCGCGATCGCAGATAAGGAGAAATATCGCGTTCCCCATCCCGAATCGATGAAATATCGCCGCTTCCAACTTTTAACGACGATTCCAATAAATTTTGCAAAACCCGAACGCTCTTTCCAACGCGAAAAGAAGCGAGAAACAGGTCGCCTTTCTGATTCCATGGAGATCCCAGTTTTCCGAATTTCTCTTTTCCGTAAAACGACCTTTCTCTTACTTTTCGATCGGTTCAATCCAAACAATCGTTTCTACCTCGTTGACACACAATTCGAGTCCGAGATAAGCGAGAAATCGAGGATGACGAAGACGACACGGAAAACGGCAACTTTCCACGCCGCGGAATGTTAAAAATCGGGATTTAAATTTAATTGCCAGCCCTGACCTAATCGGTGTCAATAATTGTTGCGTCGATTAACGACCCACGTGCTGAGCCAATTTGCTTCTTCTCAATGGCGAGAGAAAAGTGAACGATCTCGCTAGCGCGTGTGTCCGAGAAACAATTACAATTATATACGATTTCTGTGTCACTTACGTAACGCAGGTACGCCTGTCGCGACGCGGCACTAATCAATTGCAAAGAGAGACTACGCGGGAACTTTACTCATTTGCTTTGTTTTCGTCTTATCTCCGGACTTTTATCTGTGGATTCTCATTGTTTACCTTCACTTTTTTACCTTTTTCGACTCAAATTCAATGATTTAAACACAATTGAATACATGTTTCAACTTCGACTTGCTCTGTGAACTTTTCAACATCGAATTTTCAACTTTTCAGCTCAAACTTCAATTTGTCCACTCCACTTCAACTTCAATCTTAGACTTTTCGATTTTTCAACTTCAACTTTCGAATTTACTCTTATTTTTCAACTAGAAAATCAACTAGAATTTTTAACTTTTCAACATTACATTTTCAACTTCAACCTTTCAACTTTTTAGCTCAAACTTCAAATTTTCAACCCTTACTTCAACTTTGATCTTTTCAACTTCAACTTTTGAATTTTTTGACTTTTCAACATTAAATTCAATGATTGAACCTTAAATGGAAACATTTTTCAACTTCAACTTGCTCTTTGAACTTTTCAACATCGAATTTTCAACTTTTTAGCTCGAACTTTAATTTTTCAACCCCGACTTCAAATTCAATCTTAAACTTACATTTTTCAACTTTTCAACTTGAACTTCAACTAGAATTTTGTAACTTTTCAACATCGAATTTTCAACTTTTTAGCTCGAACTTCAATTATTCAACCCCGACTTCAAATTAAATTTTCAACTTACATTTTTCAACTTTTCAACTTGAACTTCAACTAGAATTTTGTAACTTTTCAACATTAAATTTTCAACTTCATCTTTTCAACCAACTCCCACTATCGAACTTTCTAGTTTAAATTTCAACATCGAATTTTCAACTTCAACTTTTCAGCTCAAACTTTAATTTTTCAACCCCGACTTCAACTTCAACTTTTGAATTTACTCTCATTTTTCAATTTTTCAACTTTAACTTCAACTAGAATTTTTAACTTTTCAACATTAAATTTTCAACTTCATTTTTCAACGAACTTCCACTATTCAACTTTCTAGTTTGAATTTCAACATCGAATTTTCAACTTCAAATTTTCAACTTTTTAGCTCAAACTTCAAATTTTCAACCCTCACTTGAACTTCAATCTTTTCAACTTCAACTTTCGAATTTACTCTCATTTTTCAACTTTTCAACTCGAACTTCAACTAGAATTTTTTGACTTTTCAACATTAAATTCAATGATTTAACCTTAAATGAAAACATTTTTCAACTTTAACTTGCTTTTTGAACTTTTCAACATCGAATTTTCAACTTTTTAGCTCAAACTTCAATTTTTCAACTCCGACTTCAAATTCAATCTTAAACTTACATTTTTCAACTTTTCAACTTGAACTTCAAACAGAATTTTCAACTTTTCAACATTAAATTTTCAACTTCATCTTTTCAACCAACTCCCATTATTCAACTTTCTAGTTTAAATTTCAACATGAAATTTTCAACTTCAACTTTTCAGCTCAAACTTCAATTTTTCAACCCCGACTTCAACTTCAATCTTAAACTTGATCTTTTCAATTTTTCAACTTCAAATTGATCTTTTAAATTTTTCAACATTAAATTTCAACGTCATCTTTTCAACCAACTCCCACTACTCAACTTTCCAGTTTAAATTTCAACATCGAATTTTCAACTTCAACTTTTGAATTAACTCTCATTTTTCAACTTGAACTTCACCTTTTCAACATTAAATTTCCAACTCCATCTTTTCAACCAACTCCCACTTTTCAACTTTCTATTTCAAATTTCACCTCTTCAACTCATATTTACATCTCAATCTCGCCTTTCAAACTTCTTCAACTTCTAAATTAAAACTTCAACCTAAACCGAATTCAAAAAACAATTAATCCCCCGTCCCCATTACTCAAAAAAAGCACTTACCAACCAAAAAAAAAAGTTCCACAATTTACTTACTAGTAGAACGTTGCAGCGTCCCAGCCAACCGCGCGAAAACTTCCGATAAAAGAACACAGAACTTCCCAAAAAGCGCATCATCTGTTAATTCATCACATCCAAAATTTCTGTGTTCACCGAGCGAAATAAAGACCCAAAAAAACCAGTAAAAAATCCACACGATCGCACTTACATTCCGGCCGATTTCCCGCCGCGTCGTCCCCATTTCCGATAAATGCCTCGACTATTTTCTCGATCGTATCTCGAACCCTTTCCAGCGACTCTTTCTTCCCTTGGCCCCCTGCAGCCAACTCCACTTCCTGGGTAACCGCCTCATGCTCGACCCCTGCAGATCATCCATTTTCCCATAAACAACGAAACATGCAAAAAAAATAGATACCAAAGCGAAATGGTCGAAAACAAGGCATGGAATCCGTAAAATGTAAGAACCTTGTAACGGTCGACTAGTACCGAGCATAAAATCCGTTACACGCGGACAGCTCCGGGGCCTGAACCGGCTGTTTAGCGGGCATTCCAGCCGGGTCGAGTCATTAGCGCGTACGTATCCCCGGGTCGATTCGTGCGGCTCCGGCACGCACAAATACGCCTTTCCTTCGGCTCTCGCGCGCGATCCCGGAAGGCCCGAGTCGATTTATCGGCCTATAGCAGCGAGCGCGATAAGGGGATTTCGTCGTAACGAAGCGACGTTGCTCGGAGGAGAACTGAAGCAGAACTGAAGCCGAGCGTTCGGGACCGAACCCAATACCCGGATCGCGAAATTCGAGAAGGAAGGGCACGAAACCTGCTCGCCGCACACGCGGCGGCTCGTAAATTTGCTTGTTTCACTCGTTTTACTTGATATCGCGAGGCAAAAAATTGCCCTATCGAATAACTCCGCGATCCCTTCGAACGTTGTCGACGTATTTTCTCGAGTAAAGACCCCATTTCCTGGGCAATCATGCCTCGATTCGAAGCGTTTTTGCGGTCGCGTAAAACGACACGAAAAGTTGATGTTACTCGAGAAAGCAAAGCGTGAATTTTTATTCAAACTGCGGTTAATTCTGGGTCTCGCGGACGCGGAGCCATGTAATTTTGTCAATAAATTGCGGAATCAAAGTTCTTGTAACGCGCAAAGAAGCAAGCGAGTTTCTAGCAATTTTGTGGAGTGAAATATCACTCCGAGGTTCGATGAATGGTTGAAAAAATGAGCTAAATTCTCGGCAAATAGCGCCGACATTCATCCGCGTCCGTGGGATTCTTTGTAATTTCATTGCTGTGAACAGCGCGAGCGAGTGCATGGAAACAATGAGCATTAGATGAAGCCAAGATCCTCATCTGCCTTTTGTCTTCGCTACGGATTAGCTTTATTTCGTATAGCGGACTTGCCAACGCTAACTAGCAATTTTTATTCCGCTATCTCGTGTTTTTATGCATTTTCCTTTCCTCCGTTTACAAACAATCAACATTTTTACAATTAACTGATTGCCCGATTTCGATCCTCGATCTATTTTTTATCACTTTTTTTAAGTTTTCATTTTATGCAATCCAAATTTTCACGTTTTGGAAAGTTTGAGATAAAAAAAATAGATCGCGATTTTGAAAAAGTGAAAAAAAAGAAAGAACAATACGAATTCATTGAAAAACGTTATCAATTCGATCTATTTTTATCACTTTCTAACAGTTTTTATTAGCATGCAATCCAAATTTTCAAGTTTCGGAAAGTTTGAGATGAAAAAAATAGATCGCGATTTTGAAAAAAAGAAATATTCGATTGCTTCAATTACGAATTCATTATCAATTCGATCTATTTTTATCACTTTTTTTAGTTTTTATTCGCATGCAATCCAAATTATCACGTTTCCGAAAGTTCGAGTTGAAAAAAAATAGATCGCGATTTTGAAAAAGTGAAAAAAAAGAAAGAACAATACGAATTCATTAAAAAAACGTTATCAATTCGATCTATTTTTATCACTTTTTTCAGTTTTTATTCGCATGCAATCCAAATTATCACGTTTCGGAAAGTTCGAGACTAAAAAAATAGATCGCGATTTTGAAAAAGTGAAAAAAAAAGGAAGAACAATACGAATTCATTAGGAAACGTTATCGATTTGATCGGTTTTTATCATTTTCTAAACGTTTTTATTCGCATGCAATGAAAATTATCACGATTCGAAAAGTTCGAGTCGAAGAAAATAGATCGCGATTTTGAAAAAAAAGAACAATTCAATTGCTCTAATTACGAATTCATTATCAATTCGATCTATTTTTATCATTTTTTTCAGTTTTTATTCGCATGCAATCCAAATTATCACGTTTCGGAAAATTCGAGATAAAAAAAATAGATCGCGATTTTGAAAAAAAAAGAACAATTCAATGGCTTCAATTACGAATTCATTAGGGAACGTTATCAATTCAATCTATTTTTATCACTTTTTAAAAGTTTTTATTCCCATGCAATGAAAATTATCACAACTCGAAAAGTTCGAAATAAAAAAAATAGATCGCGATTTTGAAAAAGTGAAAAAACAGGAAGAATGATACGAATTCATTAAAAAAACGTTATCAATTCGATCTATTTTTATCATTTTTTTCAGTTTTTATTCGCATGCAATGAAAATTATCACGTTTCGAAAAGTTCGAGATGAAAAAAATAGATCGCGATTTTGAAAAAAAAAGAACAACTCAATTGCTTTGATTACAAATTCATTAGGGAACGTTATCAATTCGATCTATTTTTATCACTTTCTAAAAGTTTTTATTGTCATGCAATCCAAATTTTCACGTTTCGGAAAGTTCGAGTCGAAAAAAATAGATCGCGATTTTGAAAAAAAAAGAAGAATTCAATTGCTTCAATTACGAATTCATTATCAATTCGATCTATTATTCATCACTTTTTCAGTTTTTATTCGCATGCAATCCAAATTATCACGTTTCGAAAAGTTCGAGATAAAAAAAAATAGATCGCGATTTTGAAAGAAATAACAATTTAATTGCTCTAATTACGAATTCATTATCAATTCGATCTATTTTTATCACTTTTTTCAGTTTTTATTCGCAAGCAATAAAAATTATCACGATTCAAAAAGTTCGAGATAAAAAAAATAGATCGCGATTTTGAAAAAGTGAAAAAAAAGAAAGAACAATACGAATTCATTAAAAAAACGTCATCAATTCGATCTATTTTTATCATTTTTTTCAGTTTTTATTCGCATGCAATCCAAATTATCACGTTTCGGAAAATTCGAGATAAAAAAAATAGATCGCGATTTTAAAAAAAATAACAATTTAATTGCTTTAATTACGAATTCATTATCAATTCGATATATTTTTATCACTTTTTTCAGTTTTTATTCTCAAGCAATGAAAATTATCACGATTCGAAAAGTTCGAGATAAAAAAAATAGATCGCGATTTCGAAAAAAATAACAATTTAATTGCTTCAATTACGAATTCATTATCAATTCGATATATTTTTATCACTTCTTTCAGTTTTTATTCGCAAGCAATGAAAATTATCACGATTCGAAAAGTTCGAGATAAAAAAAATAGATCGCGATTCCGAAAAAGAAAGAACAATTCAACAGCTTCAATTACGACGCGAAAGTGACTTCCGCGTCGTAAACATTAGCGAATTCATTAGAGAACATTATCAAGTCGTCGCGGAATTCGTTGGCGTTGAACTGCAAATTTACCTGCTACGTGAGTGCGAGATTCAGCCGTGTTGCCGAAACGCGAATCGCTCCCAATTGGCTCGCCGCCAACTCCCGCGAGCCAACTCTCGTTCTTTCGCAGCCAACTCCTGTAATTTTTAAATGCGTTCATCAAAGGGAAAAAACGCCATTCCCCCCTTTCCAATTTACGCAACCTTTTTTGCTGACAAAACAGACAATTCGAAGTGCCATCGGTCCCATCGAGTCGACGGCAACTTTTTTCGCAGGCTCGAGCGCCGCAATCGCCGCACTTTGCCCCGCGCGTAAGCACGAATGGTTGCAGGCAACAGGCGCAGCGACTCTCGAGTGGAAATGACTTTTCCTTTTTCCTTCTTTCGCCTTCTACCTTCCTGCGAACCCCAAGGAAATTCTATCAATCCTCATTTCCGCGATCGAATTAATTTTTCGGGGGCTGGGAAAATGAAAGAAAATTCTTTTTTTTTCACGAGAAAATCTTTAATTCGGGCGCGTAAAAAACGGACGAAACATCGAAAGCTCTTGATTTACGATGCGAGAAAAAAACGGCTTCACGCCTGTTTACAGTTCGGACAAACAATGCAACTTTTATAACGATGAACCGTTCGATCGAATGAATAATTCATTGATTAGTTGTCGCGGTCGAAGAAGACGCCAGCGGCTCTCACTCCGTTGCTCGTGTCCGTGTCCTCGTAATCCGTAGTCACGACTTTGAAAATCAACACTTCGATGGTTATCAAAAGACACAGAACCACGAAAATCGCCATGTTGTACTTTTCCTGTCCGGGCACGACGCGGTCATTTTCCAAAAGAAGAGTCGACAAAACGCTCGAAATTGCAGTCAACATATCGCTTCTTCAACCGCGCATTTTCCTTCGCTTTCCTCTGGAAAATCATTTTTTCGCATCATTTTTTCATGCGCGAAATAATTTCGAGTGCGTAAAAAACAATTTTTTTTCCTCGTTCCTCGTAAAAATGGAAATGTCAAATTTTCCGCACACGAAATAATTGAAAAGGCGAGTTAAAAATGGAAAATCAACTCACCGGAGTTACACAAGTGCGCGTATTACGTCCCGGTGCACTTTCCCTCGCTCCACTGACCGACTCTCGATTTTTTCCTTAATCGTCCCCTCGGAATTAATTCGCCAACCCCTTAATTTCCCCTCGAATTCGCTCCGCAAAAACAAACCCAATAAATCGATCGCGTCTCCGATTATTCCACCCTTCCGAAAGCCTCAAAAACTCTGCCCCTTTTTGTATCTTTCCTTCATGTTTCGCGATCGCGATTCGTTGTTTCGCGCAGAAGCGTTGGAACGAAAGTGACAGCGATTCTGAGGGAAACGTCGGCGCTTTCGGGCTTCGCTGGTAGGAGAATATGACATAAGACTTATAAGATCAGATCGAGGCGGAGAGTCACTGTGACCCATTAAACTGGGACTTTCACTGGACTTGAATTCGCCGTCTGGAGCAACGCATTTTGCATTCTACGAGTCTGCATTCGCGCTCGATTGCGCTTCGCCAATTATTTTTTCCGTTTCTCGAATGGCTTTTTTTCCAAATCGACACTCTTTTTTCGCAGTTAAATCGACATTAATCGCGATCGGAATTATTGACGATCGATTTGCGCGTGGGATTGCGCAATATTACCATTATTATTATTATTACCATTATTATTATTATTATTATTATTATTATTATTATTATTATTATTATTATTATTATGTTAATATAAATATAATATACATATAATAATAATATTAATATCAATATTATTAATAAAAATTTATTTCT
>JABFQM010003479.1:0-11649 GCA_022816865.1 Zelostemma sp. ZL-2020
CGTGGAAGAGGTGGATCCTCTCGCTGGCCTCAGGGACTACCCCGATAGGCAAAACGACTCGCCCCCGATGAAAATCCGGGTGAAATCGGTGACGGAATTGATTTCCACGGGCTGGAAGATGGACACCCCGGAAAGTCTGCTTCCGAAACTGTCCCGGAAGCGGAGGAACAGCAACAACGATTCCCCGAGCGAAGATGTTGTAGAGGTAGACGAAGTATCGGCGGAAAAGAGGATGAAACTTCGCGGGAAGCGTTCTCCGGATGCGAAACTGCGGAAATCCGTGGAAGATAGTCGAGTGATCACGGTCAGCTCGGAAGACGAAGGGTCCAAGGTCGAAGGTCCGTTCGACCTTGGGCTCGTCGCGGTCGAAGGTAACGAGAGAATCGAGGATGTCGGGATGCGCGTTCAGTGCAATGATAAGAAGCCGGCGCGACCTTGGGGCCGGAAAAAGAGGAGAGGGTTCAGGCGCAAATTGAAGACTTGGAAGAAGACGGGGTCCAAGAGGAAGGAGGGGGCGGGGGGAATCGAGGTCGCGGAAGATAAGGGTGATGTCGTCGATAGCTCGTCCAAAGAAGACTCCAAGAAGGCCCGGAAAAAACGTGAGCTTTTGACCTTGGATGTCTTCCATTTACTCATTCTTGGTTTTGTTTTTTAGGGAAGATGCTTCTTGGTTTGGAGATCGGGCGCGACATTTCCATGTCGGAATCGGAGCCTGCGTCGAATGATATTCCGGTCAGGCAATCTCGGAGGATAGCGCAGATTAAGATTAAAGAAGAAGCTGATCGGAGGCGATTGGAAGAGGAGAATTTGAAGATGTTGAAGGACAAGCAAGACGATGATAAACACGATAAAAGAAAACGGAAGAAGAAGGTGAATGATGGAGATGTTGACCTGGGGATGATGACTGAAGTTTGACCTTGATTATTTTAGGATGACAGCGATGAAGAAGATTACGAAGACGAGGAAACCGCGCAGGAGGCTGAGAAAGATTCCAAGTCGAATAAGAAGCGGAAGAAGAGGAAGAAGAAGAAGCAGATGTCGAAGTTCAACGAAGCTCATCCGTGGCAGAGTTCTTCCGGGGCGAGTAGCGACGAGGAGCGCGAGAACGAAGAAGAGGACGACGAAGAGGAAGACATCGAAAGCGATAGTTCTCTAGTTTTTAAGAGCGATCATGAATTTTCCCCGGAAAGTGACCTTGAGCAGGATGATACCGCGGAGCCGTTGCGGCGGGCGAGAACTGCGCAGAAATGTGTGTATTTGATTCCGGGTTTTATGGTTCTGTTGTTGCAATTTATGGTTGTTTTTAGCGCAAAGCGATGTGGAAGATAAGGATGACGAATACGCGTGTCAGAAGTGCAGCAAGGCTGATCATCCCGAGTGGATTCTTCTCTGCGACAAGTGCGACAAAGGCTGGCATTGCTCGTGTCTTCGGCCGGCTCTGATGCTCATTCCGGAAGGAGATTGGTTTTGTCCGCCCTGCCAACACGTGGGTTTTTTTCGAATCTGGCGGAACAAGGAGTTTATAATGAAAACTTTTTGTCCTTTTGTAGAATCTGCTGGTCGCGAAGCTGCAGGAAAGTTTGAAGATGCATGACATCCTGATTAAGAGACACGAAAACGAGGTTTTGAGGAAGAAAAGACTCGCTTACGTTGGCATCAGTTTGGCCAATGTTTTGCATAAAGACGAGGTCCGTAAAAGTCCCAGGGATTCGCAGGACTCGAGTCAGGATTCGGATGACGACGATGGTGAAGCATTGTTTTTAAATGTTTCGCGCCAAAATGAAGGCGCTCGCGCGAGTGGTGGTTTTATGAATCCCACATTTTGTAGATTCCACGTCGTCGTCGGATTCGAGCTCGGACAATTCGAGCAGCGAGGAAAGCGAACCAGTGTATCAATTGCGCGAAAGGCGCTGCGCTAATACGTACAAATTTAACGAATACGACGACATGATCAACGCCGCTATTCAGGACGAAGTCGAAGCTGTTCAAGGGGCCGGAAATCAGGGCAGAGGGAAGGATATTTCGACCATCGTGAACGCGGAAAAAGAAGAAGCCGAAGTACATTAATTTGTCAAAAAGAGAGCTGTATTTTACTGTGTATTAAACGTGGATTTTTATTTTTAGGCTGAGGCTTTGAAAGTCCAGGATGAAGAGGAGGAGAAGGAGGTGGAGAACAAGGAAGAAAAAGGAAGCGACGAGGATTACAAGGAAGAAAAGGAGGAGGAGGAGGAGGAAGAGGAAGAAGGCGAGCTCGAAGGGCCGTCGCGGAAAGCGGCGGCGAAGAAACTTTTGTCTCGGAAGAAGCATCGGAAATTGAATAGTTTAGATATTAGTAGCGAAGAGGATGATCATTACAGCGATGAAGATTTTAAAGGAACGAGTTCCGACGACGACGAAGATTTCGACGACCCTGGGAGTTCTTCGGATGAAAGTTCTCTCGATGGTCGGAGGCGTGGGAGGAAAGGGGAGTCGAGGGTGATTCGGAGGTCCACCAGGGCTCGAACCACGCGTTACGACGAGGAATTCAGTACGAGTTTTCTTTCGCTTGATTTTGTATTCAAATTCTTGACGATTTGTCTTTTTGTTTGTTTAGTTAATGACGATAGCGACAGCGATCGTCCCAAGAGGAAGAAATTGAGGTCGGAGTGGGCGGAAGAAAGCGAGAGCGAAGAGAGCGATAATTCGTGGAGCGAGAGGAAGAAGAGGTAGATTTTTGGTTGCTTTTGCTGAGGGCTTGAGAGTAACGTGGAATTGGTTTTAGGAGTAAAGCGTTGTCCGCTCCGAGGCAAAGGCCGTCGAGCACGAAAAGTAAATCGAAGAAGAAGAAGAAAAGGAAACGCATAATCGAGGAGTCCGATAATCAAAGCGAGAACGAAGAAGAGGAAGAAATGAAAACGGCGATTGCCAAGGAAGAAGAAAAATCTTGTCCCGAAATTGTTTCGAACGCGGAGGAGGCTAAGGTTCAAGAGGCTCCGGTACTTTCGGAAGAAGTCAACGAAACCGCGTCGAATTTAATTGTAAACGAGGCCGAAATATCGGGGAAGGAAGCTGCGGCGCCGGTTTTAATCGGCGAAGAACAAAGCGCGGAAAAAGTCGAGGAAGAAACGGGGCAGAAACCGGAAGTTCTCGAGGAACCGAAGAAGAAGAAGAAGGTGATTCGTCGCCTCTCGTAGCGTTTTTTGGGGTTTTTTTTGTACTTATGAAATGTTTGTTCTGTCTTAGGAGTATGTTCCCAAGCAGAAGAAAATTCGCAGAAAAGTGAGTCGAAGTTGCGAGGCTTTTGATTGGTCGGAGAGTAAAGGTTGGATTAATTTGTAGATTATCTATGGAGGTCTTCCGGATGAAAGGACTTCTCAGGAGGATGAAATTCTCGGCAGGCGCACTCGGGGTCGGAAAATTAACTACCAAGAATCGATGGCTTCGGACAGCGAAGAGGTGATTATTTTTCAGTTTAGGAAGCACCTCGAAACTGTCAAAGTATCGTATGTTTTGTAAATGGTTGAGGCTCAGGAAAGATTTGTAGTAAGGCTTGAATAATTGTCGGAAAATTAAGGTGGTTGTGGAATCCTCGAGCACTAGTTATGAAAATCGTCTTGGAAATGTAGTTTGTTTTTAACATTTACAATAGAACTAAAATGTTTAATCGATGTTTTGTGCAAAATGTATATCGTTTTACTAGTATTCATTATATCGCTGAATGACAGCAATAAAATGAAAAGAGAAAGTATGAGCAACAGCCAACCTACACTGCCGGCCGTTAATGCCCAAAAGGTAGTGTTTGTGTTCAAATATGTTTTCCTTTTAACGCTAAAGGTCAAAGTTCATGAATTTTTCTGCAAACAATGGTACATTTCGAGCGACGATTTTTCGCTTTTCTCATCGCCCCTTTTTCTGTCGCTTTTCAGGAATTGAAGAAAGCTCTCAGGAAAACGGAGGAAAGCGAGGACGAATTCGTCGTTAATGAAAACCAAGTCGAGGTCGACGACGACGATAAAGATTCCGACTCGGGTACGCGGTTCGCCCAAACTTGGCTTGTCCCAAAACTAAAGAACGATTTTTTTTCAGCCGACGATTTGTACTCGCCGCAAAAGCACGCTCATAAAAGTATGAAGAAAATGAAGAAAAGTCGAAGTCCCGGTGGGAAAAGAAGGTCTTTCGAGGACGAGGGAACGCCTCGACAGCGTAAAAAACCGGGTCCGAAACCCGGGAGCAAGAACAAGCCGCGGCAGCCGAAACTTTCGTTGACGCCGATTTTGAACGACGAGGACATGCTGAAGAACATGGACATCGAAGGCCTCTCAAAAATGGACGACGCGGTTCGCGAGGGTGCGACCGGCGACATCGGTCTCGCGGAACTCGACGAAGAGCAGCTCGAGCAGATGATGATGGAAGACGAAGAATACGGAAGGCGTCAACTGGAACTCGCGGCGATCGAAATAGCGAAAAAGAAGAAAGAAGAGCGAGAAGCGAAGAAGATGGAAAAAGCTCGACAGAAAGCCCTCGAAATTTTAGCTGCCGAACGAGAGAGAGACGCCGAAGGCGCGGATGGCGAAGTTCCAAAGAAAAAGAAACGCGGTCGTCGCAGCAAGGCCGAAATCCTCGCGGAGCAGATGCGTCGGGACGGAACGACGAGCACCGCGATGAACGCGGAGTTGAGTCCCGGGATGCACAATCCTTTATCCAGCAGCATGATGAGTCTAGAAAGCGAGAGATCGATGGACTGCGGGCAACTGGGAATGTCATCCTCGAGTCTCGACGGGCAATTACTCAACCCCAACGGTTCTCCCTTGAAACCCAAAAGAAGAGGTCGGGGCAAAGGGAAGAAAACTCTGGCGATGGAAGCCGCGCGCGCCGCGGAAGCTACGAAGGGCGAAGGGGGGATTCTTGGAATCGGCGCGGAGTCGGATGACTTGCAGGGCGTGCTTCCGACTCCGGGTAGCAGCACTTCCGGTTCGGCACCGTCGACTCCGCCGGCGCCTTCGGGCCCGTCCAATCAAGCCTACCCTAGTCAGCAATCGTCCGTTATCACGAGAATGTTACAGTCCCAGCCGGTCGCGAACAGCCCGCAATCTTTCACGGCCGCCGCGGCGGCGATGGGTCATAAATATTTCGGGCCCAACGCGACGACCCAAAGTCAGATGATGGGAGTCCCGAGACCAGGGTACGAAATGCAATCTCGCGGGAGGATTCCGTCGCCGTACAGGCAGCCGGGGCAGCCGTCGATGCCTCCGCATTTCGCCGCTGTGAGGTCGGGGACGCCGCCTATGAGACTTCGGGTCCCAGGGCCCATGTATCATACCCCGCATCATCCCATGGACCCGTCTCCTTCGGGAGGTGGGCCCATTTCTATTAATAATAGGGACCGCAGTTCACCTTTGGCCGCTGTTCCTCCGGGGATGATTCCCGCGGCGGTGGCCAGTGTTTTGGTCAAGGGCGGGCCCACTCCGCCCCCTCCCCCTTACGCTAGGGGGGGGCCTCAGATTTCGAGATTCCCGGAGAACCCGCAGTTGAGCCAGAGACACCAGATGCCGCCGTTTACGAATTCTTCACCGGTTAATCATTCGCCGCCGCTGCCCAGTCGACCTCCGGGGACTTTTTCGCCGTATCATCCTCCGCCGCCTCCGAATTATCATTACGGGGCGTATCCTCCGCCGCCGTCGATGTCCGGGGAAGATGCCGCGGCGTATCAGGGACCGCCGTCGTACCCGGCGGAGCATTTCGGGACGTCGACGGAGAGTCCGGCCGCGACGGTGGCGACCGTGGCGTCGGCGGCGCAGGTTACGCAACCGGTTTCGAACGAAGCGGGGTGTCCGAATAAACAATTTGATGAGGAGGGTTCGGGGGAATTCGGGGGGCTCGTTTCGTACTTTAGCAGCCAGAGGGAGGATGATCTGGAGTCGTAGCAAGAGTAGGAACACTTGGCCAACCCTGAGTTTATGTCCGATATGAGGGTCTGATTTTTGGGGGAGAATTATGTTTCGCGTTAAAGTTGGATGTAGCGAGTGGTTGTTGTTACGGGGAATGGATTAAGGGAATTGATTGTTGAATGTGAAGCTTTTCGATGTTTTTACCGTTCGATGGTTCGTTGATGAATTGGAGGGGGAAAAAATCATGGTTGGCCAAGCATTGTATGAATTTTTTACTTCGATTCGATAACTTGAAAATAGATCTGATAATTTTTTATCTTGTAATGAAATGTTATTTGCGACGTGGGAAAAAGGACGGCGCGTGCCGTTGTTACATGTGTACATATGTATATAAATTAAGTCTTTTAGAATATATGATATATGTATGATATATAACAGTCAAATCAGAATGAAGAATAATACATTAAGAAATAAGTGCAACGGACAGAAATGTAATATTATTTAAAGATTAAAAAGGCGTGACACATCGGGCAGCGATGATTATAAATACTATTAGGATTATTTATAAAATGCGGTTAAGAATTTATAATAAACTATATTGTATTTTACAAATTTAACGAGTCGAAGAACAGCGCGCGGGAGTCGAAAAATCAATGAGTCGCGAGTGCAATACGAGTGCGAAAATGGCGTCCGGCGTCTTCCTGATCTTCGACCAATCGCGGTTAGTTCTCGATATGTACACGTGCATAACCTAAATAGAAGTTGTGCGGTAAAAGAAAAGATATTAGATTTAGCTGCTTGGGATAGTTTCCTTTTACGAGGTGTTTTTTCGAACGAAACACCGCGAATCATAATTACCGCTAATTTTTATTACTTTTACACCTTTACGATGTATTTGAATCGTATCGAATTCGGTGTACGATCTTCTGTCTTTCTTCTTTAGACTCGAGTTTTCGGGACATTCGCATTTTAGATGCGTTTCAAGGCCTTCTCTTTACACAAATTGCAGTTTTTCTTGTTTAGTCGTAGTTTTCTCTAGTTTTCTCTCGTTTTACATGTAATTGAGTTGGATGGTTTGGTTTTTATTTGCATGCTTTTGCATTTACGAATGAGTCGAGAAAACCACCTTGGAGCGTCAGCTAAAAAATGTCTTGCGAAGACGGTAGAAAACGTGGTGCAGTTTCAAGCTTTGATTTTTGGTAAGGGTCTAAACCAAACGCAATTATTATACATATTACATGTTGTAGCCTAAATACAGACATTTTGTAATAAAATCATTATATTGAAATTCGTGGCTTTCTTTTTTACAAGCTTTCCCTGTTTTTTCCCTTCGTAAAAATGCGCCGGGCTTCCGCCATCTTGAATTCGAGCAGCAATGGCGGCGCGGTAAACAAGGTTAGGTTGTCAAAACATCGCATCGCGTAAAAAATTATCGCAATGGACGCGAGAGGACGAGACAGAGAATTAATCGGTCTCAAAGGAGTCGAAAAAGTCTGGGGAAAGTCTCCACCTCGAATCGAAGAGTACGTACATTTTACGAAACATTTTTTATTTCATATTAAATTCCGTAACTTCCAAACAATGAAATCAAGTTGCGAATTCCAGTTCCGACGACGAAGACGAAGTTGCGCAGAAACAAAAAGAGCACTCGGAAAAAGATCGCAAAAGGAAGAAAAAAGAGAAGAAAAAGGTACAGTCGCGTTCAGAAACGTAAATTTGCTCGATTATAATCGCGAACTATTTTGTAGAAAAGTAAAAAGTTGAAGAAGGAGAAAAAGTCGAGGAAAGAGAAGAAAAGGAAGAAAAGGAAGAGGAAACATTCCGAGTCCGATTCCAGCGAGCCCGAGGACGAAAAATCGGAATGGGTGGAAAAGTCCGCGTCCGCGGAGAAAAAGAAGCTGAGAAAAGGATCGAGTTCCGAGGAAAGTGCGGACGACGGCGTCGTGGGTCCGCTGCCGAAGCAACACGTCACTTTATCAGCCAAAGATTTCGGGAAAGCGTTGCTCCCTGGAGAAGGCGCCGCGATGGCCGCGTACGTCGCCGAAGGGAAACGTATTCCCCGGCGCGGAGAGATCGGCTTGACCTCCAATGAAATCGCGTCGTACGAATCCGTGGGATACGTCATGAGCGGGAGCAGGTTAAACGAGCCAGCGCAAATAAATGTAAACTCGATTGTAATTGTTTTTATTCCGCAGACATCGCCGTATGGAAGCTGTGCGAATCCGGAAGGAAAACCAGATTTATTCGGCCGACGAAAAGCGCGCGCTCGCGATGTTCAGCAAAGAAGAACGGCAGAAAAGGGAGAACCTTATTCTCGGTCAATTCCGGGAAATGGTGACCCAGAAATTGGCCCAGGAACAGAACAAAAAGTAGCGGTTTCGCTGGATTGTTTATTCGTGTAAATAGAAGATGTAATTTTAAGTCGTGTAAATATAACATCTGGAATTCTCAGTTCTTTGGTGATTATTTCTGCTTATTTTCCCAGTCCATCCAACCTCCGGAGTAATTGTAAGCGCTGAAACATTTGTGGATTAGCGGAGACGTCGGAGATGTGATTTGGATGGAAAATGTGGATGGTACTTCGTGTATCCCAGTTTTGTAATCTCTTCTTGCACCATCGCGCTCCTTTTTCCGGATCTGCAGCTTAGGATGATTTTGCTCTCTTTTGTCGGCTTCTTTTTGTTGAATGTTTTGTTGAATTCGTCGTCGGATAAAGTTGTTAAATATTTGGATACTTCGCCCACTGAAATGTATCGTAATATATTTATATGAAAAATATTTAATTATGAATTGCTTACTTGGAATGTGAATGCTGCCAGGTAATTTTCCAGTTTCGTCGATTTCCCCCTGTTCTCTGACATCGATTATCAAAACCTTGTCATCTTTTTGAGCCTTCAAAACGTCTTCGTATTGCAAATTGAAATTTTTTTTATCGGAACTGCTCGTCGAAAAACCGCGAGCTTGATCTGCGAAATGAATGAAGAAATAACTTTCGAAACATTGCTGAATTTTGCGATGAAATGCAACTTATACGAAATCGAGATTGAGAATTTTGACGAAAAAAATAGATCGATAAATACCAATTGAGGTTATGCATCTCGCGTTCGTAATATTTTGGACAATGTTTGTGCATCCGTGTAATGAACGGAGGATTTTGCGTCCGTTTGCTCTATGAAACGATGATTTTGACGTAATGATTGTTTTGAAGAGTAATTGTGATTGTAATTGATATACTCTACCGGAAAACATGTTTGCTTTTTCAATCGTAAACGTTATCACGCGGAATGATTATGTAATAAATCGCGCGTTGTACGCGGAAGAGATGAAACTTTGGATCGATTTAGTGAATTTAGTTCAATGCACTTTCTTGACCACGAACATTCAATCTCGTTTTTGTTTTTTTCGAAGACAAGAATTTGTAATTGAGTTTTGATTTTTCGTTTCGATTAACAATAAAAAAGAAATTGACTTTACCGACGTGTATAAATAACATTATACTAAGAAATAAATGATTTCTCTGGCCCTAGTGTCATTTAGATTCACGAATAATGAATAATGTTTCATTAAAAAGCAAAAGTTTGGAAAATCGAAAATCGATGTTTACAAACTTGATTTTTGATACCGAAGCCAACGCATGCGCATTCCGCGAGTTGCTCCAAGTGCAGTCAACTTCAAACCAGACCCCGCGCGCCGAATTTAAAAAAAGAAATAGCTCAGTTCCAAAATCCCCATTAAAAAAGTAAACAAGAACTAAACTAACCAATAAATCCATCATTATCCATTTCAAATACAAATTCCCGATCAAATCACCAAAAAAAACGGTCAGAATAAAAACGCAACCCAATAATTCGACGCATGCGCATTTCCCGAGTCGCTCCGAGTGAACTCAGCTTCAAACCAATCGCCATCGCCGTCCATGTCGACGTTTCCCGTTTGTGTTTTGAGTGATTGATGGTCGCCATTTTCTAGTACGAACAATTTCGCTATTTCCTCATCGGAGATCGCGAATCGCAAAGTCGCGATGAACCAGTCGCGCAGTTTCACGTCCCTCTTAAACCCGAGTTACCTGCAAAATGCGCAAAACAATTCATCCGCGGCCGCCGCAGCCGCTGCCGCTGCAGCTGCTGCCGCAGTCTCCGCAGCTATCGCCAATGGAGCACCCTTAAACACGAGCCCGAACTCCTCGCAAAGCAGAAAACGCGAGTCCGAAGGTAAGTTTTCCATCAAAGTTCGAAGATCGCGAAAGTTTGACGAACGGAAAAATTGCAGACGATGGAAAACCGGAAAAAGAGTCGAAAGAAGAACGCCGGAAGCGCCGAAAGTCCCGATGGGGTGGAAGCGAGCACGAAAAAACATTCATTCCCGGGATGCCCACGGTTTTGCCCACGAACCTCACCCCCGAGCAGGAAAAAGCGTACCTCTGTAAGTTTTCGCGTTAATTCCCCAAAATCTCGCGCGCATAGGACAAATTTCTTCTTTTGTTTATATGTTTAATTCGCCGAAACTTAATTCGTAGAATAGACGTCTAAAAAAAGTAAGTAAGCACGAGCGAAAAAAGAGCATTTAAATTCGCGAATCGCCGAAGGTAAGGAAGTAAATTGCCCGAGAATTTTGCCTCCGTTCGCTGATAACTTGAGAGAGAATAATGAAAACAATCGTATAACGCATTGCGAGTATCGACATTGTCTAACTGTTGGGGTGTTCCGCCCCCTCTAACCCGTTGGTTTACAGTTCAACTGCAAATTGAGGAAATCAGCCGGAAACTGCGCACGGGAGATCTGGGAATTCCGCTTAATCCTGAGGAAAGGTTTGAAAGAATCTTACTTACCGAAAATGACCGTTATGTCCGCAATGTCTACCGATCGCCAGCTCCGTGGCCTAAGATTTCTAAATGGCCAGGCCTTTATTCGACGAAATATACGATGTTACAGCGGTCATCTGGGGCTTGTTGGTTCCAAGCCTCGTCGCACCGCTGAAGATCTATTTTCAATAACATTGGTTTGATCTAATCCATTTATTTTCATTACACCAACTTAAACACTGCTCATTTTTTATCTATTTCTACCCATTTTCTAAATTTTACTCCTTGTTTATTACAGAAAGAAGATCCGAGTTTACTTCAATTTGGAATATCCCTCTACGATGTCTTTTAAGAGCTTTCCGTGTACCTGAAAAGAAGAGATAAAAAATGAGCAATGATTAAAAAGCAATACACTCGGAAAACTTGTAAAAGGGTTAAAGTAATTAGTGAAGAAAGTGGAAATGTAAATGCGAAAAATCTCAAAAAGCGAAATGTAAACAGGTTGCAATATTTCGCACTAATCACTTGTTTGCGCTAGCGATACTTTCAGGTACAACTCAATGTTGTTTATAATGAAAAAATTTATTCCACCTAGGTTTTGTTCCGTAGTTTCCGGATCCATTGATAAATGTTGTACTTTTCATTGAGAGTAACGAATTATAATTTTAATAATCACAGGATTTGTTTCTTAGCGGCCGACATCATTCCCATTTCCGCCGTGCCTTCCAGCGGTTATCGCAGAGAATTGAGATTCCATCATTTTCAACATTTTGCACATAAATTCATCCGCATTCAAAATTTTGGAAACAATGAGATACGAAATTCCACTTCGAACTAATTTTATTTTACACTTGAACGATCATTTTCTTAACTTAGAATCAACGTCTTTGGCTGGTCACGCATCGTGAAATCCGCGCAATTTGTTTTTCAGATCGCCGTCCCCTGAACCCATCTATAGCAGCGATGGTAAACGCTTGAATA
>JABFQM010003480.1:0-11643 GCA_022816865.1 Zelostemma sp. ZL-2020
TTAACTAAGAAATAAACATTTTTCTTTTAAAAAACTGTTAAAATTTTCAATTGTTCGTTACAAGCATTTTTGTACAATTTTTTCACTCGCGTATTTTTTTTCATGAAGAAGAAGATATTGTTGAATACATTATACTCACATATTAAATTTAATTAATTATGTTGCATTATAAATATTTTTTTCATTTCGTCCTTGCATTGAAGTATCGATCCACCTTAAATCCAACCTTTCTTCATCACAAAATATAATGTTAAAAAGTGACTTTCAAAAGTGTTGAAAGTGACTACAACCTAAAATGCAGGATACATGTACGGCATTTTTATGCAAAACAAAAATGCATTTGTTCCCCTAATTTTTAAACTAAAAATTCCGTTCGACAAGTAATTGAATTTTTCAGCGTTCTTCCAAAACAGGCATTTTCGCAATTTCCTGCACGTTTCGTCCAAGACAAAGGAATGTGCATGTAAAGCTTTGAGACGATGAGTGAAAAAATGTCAATAAAAAGCGAAATTTTGGAACATGCGTGCACGTAACACATGAGGCAACTCCCTTCCCCTCGGCAAAGAAGGAAAGAGGCTCGGGCACCGGCGAAGCGGAGCTGCAAAGATGGTCGAGAAGGGCGAATGGGAAAAAGAAGTGTAAGGAAATGGAGGGCTGATCTGGAAGAGGAGGGATACTGAAAGCAAGCCAGAATAAGAGGGAGTCGCGGCGTTTCGCCTTACCTTGTAATTTACTCACCGCGGCCCTCAGGCTATCTATCTTAACTCAGGGCCGGCGTCCACCGAACCTTAAAAATGTCATTTTTGATAACACAGAGCGCTCGTCACGTTGACTAAAAAAGCGCCACAAAAAAGTTGCCTTCAAAATTAAAGAGCCCGATTTTGATTTCCACGTTCGAAAACAAGGTCGACATTCGCAACTGTGTCTTATTGAAATTTGTTTGTGGAATAAATGCACGGTCTGTAATGATAGATCGAAATGGTAATGCGTGAGAGATGATAGGGGACAGAGACTGCGGTGAAAGCGCGAGTTCCGACGAATATCAGTACAGCCCTGAATACAAAGCCAATACCACGCTGCATACATTTAGCTAAATTACACTTTATACATACCATTATTATTTCACGGGACCCTCTGATGCGTCCTCTCACGCCTCGGCCCTTTTCCCGTCTCACCGCTTCTCACCGACCTTTCTTCATTCGTCGTTGTGCTCGGTCCCAAAAAAACAACTACCGCGTTATGCATTTCAGCAATATACCATTGCATTGCGAACATTTTTGCTCGGTAAAAACTTGCATAAAAAATGCACCGTCTTTTTTCTCCTTCGTTGCTTTAGGACAATGATTAAATTAAATAAGCGATAGCTAAACCTCAATCATCGAAAGATTGTAAAATCGGGACGCGGATTTTACGAACGCAAGCGCCACCAGCGGATAATGAAATGCGCAAAACTGCTAAAAGTTTGCAGATAATTTAGAAGAAAAAAACCAATATTTTCGCGAAATGAATTTGACACATGCGAACGCGATATAAATCATTCTCCGCGTTAAGAATGCGCTCGTACCTTATTGCACTGGGCAAGACTGCCCGTCGAGTTAATTTCATTTAATTCGCGTGTATAACTTCCATCGTTATAATCTTGCGTTATGAATTTATGAATGACGCGCATTTTTGGCCCTCTTCTTTTCACTGCCAAACACTTTCCAGCGAGAGAATAGGCTCCACTCGTTACATGGACACGATGATGCCGCTGCTCGTAATTAAAACTAAGTAACAATTAGACTTAAGGAGCGACGTTCCGGCCGAATACGTGACCCTTAAAGTGCTGCAGGTATGAGCGTGACGAGGCTGCAGTCGTTTTTTTTTTATCTACCCTCGCTTTTCTTATTTGTGTTATGCGCATTCGTTTCTTACAACTGCTGCAATTGTACTTTCACAAAGGCAAAGACGTTTTTTGTTCCAAGCGTAAAAGAATCGTATTCCTCCGTCCAAATGAAGCAACGCAAGCCCAGCGAAAACGTTAAATCGAAGCTTCAAAATGACCAAAATGAATCAATGAAACCTCGACGTGGAATTGCATTTTTGCAAATCGAATTACGAGTACCCTGTCGTTAAATCGTGATTGAGCACTTCGACGTGTTCTGCAAAGCACAAAGACCACCAGCATCCACTCGTTCCCCGTAATACCATCAAATTTTTTGTTACTAATTGTTCGGAACGGAGATTTTAATTGAAGCAATTAATAGGGCAACGCAGACGAAAGAAAGTAGCGAGAATACGTCGAGAGGGGGATACAAAATTGCAGAAAGAGAGACGGCCGTGTGAATGAGTTTGAAGACGAAGAGAGTGTGGGACAGGACAGGCTAGTGTGAGAGAACACTTAAGAAGAAGAGAGAGTGTGCTGTAGCAAACCGTAGCAAAGGACTCTTCACTTGCCCCCTAGAACAGGGCTCGAAACTTTACTCGAGTAGTGACATTGTCCCTTTCTGACTGGCCCTTGACATATTTATTTCTCTCTGAATTTCAGCGCCCGCTGCATTTTTGTCATTTACCAGTTCAAAACTCACCAAACAAATGGAATTAACGGATAAGTACATCGCTGGTCGAATGACGTTTCGGGAGGGATCGGGAATAAAATTAAACATATTTTTTCCGCATGGAAGGCTGCGATGAATGTTTCGAACTTCTCGAAATCGTTCAAGCAGGTACGTATAAAATTCCCTGGTCATATTTCGACTTTTATAACGCATGAGCTCGACAGTTCTGGACAATGCACTGGACAGTGTTTCCCCTGCGAGGAGAAAAGCCGTGAATGCGACTCTGCTTTGGAAAGGAAAGGAGGAGATTCGCCGCGCGGAGTTTGAATTATGATTGCGACCTTGATATAAAACAACCAGGCTGAATTTACGATGCATTGAAACTACGATTCGAGAATAGAAGAAAATAAATGCTGCGAACAAAACGGCAACTGTCATAGGATAATAAACGTCAATTTTGGGTCACTTGTTGACGCCAGTCTGCGAAGATGCTTTTTCAATCGAGAAATTATCAACAAATTATCACTTTTTGAAACGGCGTTGAGTCAAAATGGATCAACAATTTTGGTGGTTGATGTCATCGAATTCTTGAATTAACATTCTACTATGATATCAGAACGCTATTATTTTGAATAATAGGGAAAATTTAGATAGGTAAATTAATAAACAAATTACAAAAGCCATTTAAATTAGCACTCATGAACGAGCTTATCTATCGCGAGAGTAAATATGTACAATTTCATACCAAAACGCTATTGTTGAAGCACATAAATGTCCGCATGACTCGTTTTATTTGCAATCATTTACGAGGCACTCGAACAATTTCAAAATCGAACAACCGGAAAATCGTCAATTAATATTTTTAATCTTATAAATAAAAATAGCCGCTAATAAAAATAGAGCACGTATTTCAAAGTTTATTAACAACATTAATGTGACGAAACGGAAGTATGTAAAGTCGCTGAAAAATGTAGCTCGGGACAATAAATCAGGTAGCTCGTACACGAAACATCTGGCATTTTCACGGCACTAGGTGGACCCATAAAAGTGAAGTCTGTAATAAGTTGTAGCGCAACAACCGTTGAAAACATTATGAAATGCCTCTAAAAAATCATGCGCATCGCTCGCTTCCACATTTACGAACTTACGTAATTCAAAATCTTACTACGTACGACTATGAATATTCCAGAAAATGTGACAAGGGAAAATGTCAGTAAAATTACGTTGACATATTATGGCCGCAAATGGTTTCGCGTCGCACAAAATAAATTGTGGAAAGCGTACTTGAATAAAGAATGAAATGAACAGCTTGGCATCAAGTTTGTAATAACAAACGAGTGCAGCATAGAACGAATAGTAGTTGGTAAATAATGAAAACGTAATTTAATCGTTGGCGTTGTGAGAAGCAACGTGCAATCTACAGTATCCCACCGTTTCTACCAAGTTCGTTCGGTACGATTCCCTTTGTAGTCAACGACAGAACGCAGCCCGTTCTCTACGATATGATCAAACGAACGTCGCTGATCGCTGAAAATTAGTAATAACGAACAGTTACTAATAAAGTTCGGATGTCTGGAAACGTTGAAAGGATAGATTAATTCCCTGCTGTTCGCTAATTTCGCGGAGTCGTGCCTCTCAAAGTTTTCTCTGCGTGGTATGGGATGATGAGTTTCATATGACGGAAAAATAAAATAATGAAAAAGTTAATGAAAAAGCAAACGCTAAAGTAACGCTTAATTTATGAAAAAGTAGACGCACTAATTTACGAGGGACCAGATGCAGCTGCAAGCTCAAAAATATGAGCCGAGCTATATTTGGGTTCGAAAGAGCGGTGACATTCTGCAATGTGGAAAAATTGCTACATGACTAAGGTGGGAAAAGCCTCGACAAGAAAAATACGTTTTCATTTATTCGCGCTCGAATTAAATTATAAATATGCAAAAAATCGATTTCAAGAAGTGGCACGGTCTTCAATTGTTTATACGTGTAAACAAATAACCTTTACAAGACAAATTCTGAACCAACATTATCTGCGGAGAGAAGGAAACCGCTGTTTGTACTAGATTTGTATTTGTCCCAAAGGAAATATCGAAACTGATTCTCGAGATGGCCTTCTATGCAAAGTACATTTTCCATTCGAACTTTTCTTTTGTTCGATACCATGTGGGAAGAAATAAACCTCGAAAACATACATTTTAATCATTTCCGAAGCAGACCGAAATAATCTCAATCAAAAGCTCGCTTTACGATTTTGCCTTTCTGTCATAACAATATCGCAATAAAAGTCCTCTAATGAAGCATGTAAAGCAACATAAAATACAAGATTAATCACTCGCGTGCTGAAGGCTTGCACGTAACGAGACTTTATTTTTATTCTTTCCAGCAATAAGAAAAGCACATTTTTATAGGAAAACATATTTGCACTTTTGACGTGGTACGTTAACTAGAACACGATTAAAAGCCAATACAATGATTTTACGAGTTGAGATATGGCTTCCTCGGATATTTAATCGCAACCGTAAACAAAACGCACGTGATTAGTCTCTAAAACGTGGCATGATTAACGAGAAAACTTGTTATTCGTTTGATTTATACGATGATAGAAATTTTCAAGACATTCTCACGGGCGCGCTTTTCAATCGAAAAATGAGCTGCATTATTAACAGCGCACATTATTCATTACAGCGAGCTTCAATAAGTCGAGCTAATCGAATTCCAAAGGAATCGCGATGGCGAATTCTCGTTGTAATCCACTGATATGATCAAATACACAAGTCGGATCGATCCTATCAACAATTGCCGTCCACTATGTATTCGACGACTTCATTGCATCGTACTCACATTCCCGAAATTACCAGAATTATCCAGTTACGCAACAATCATTAAAACCGTCAAGATCGCACTCCTCGACAAAGAAATTTTCCAGATCAAGATTTTCCTCGGTCATTTGTTACTTTATTATCGAGTTTCTCGAGTCTCTTGTATCCAAGAAATGCGACGCGAGGGAATTTTGAAACGCAAAGCAACTTCTCGCACGCGGCAATGTTTCTTTCTTCATGTAAATGCAAAGACAGCTCGCATTTTTATCTTACCGTGTAAATACACGATCGAACCACCGGCAATTCGCATTCGAGTGGTAATCTGATTTCGTTGATTCAATCACTGGCGTGAACTCGACACAGAAATGAAGTTACACAACACAAGAAGTATTTTCTACTTTACTACTCCGCTACGTTATTGTAAACTCAATTCCACCGTGGTAAATAAATTGACAACAAAAGTACTGCACGTTCAAAGAACGAAGCGATGATGAGCGCATTTTTGTGACGGCTGAACTTAAGCATGTCATTTTTAAGCTTCGAAATACGTACGCAAAACAAAACATTTAATCATCGGTGCCTCTCGAATGTTTTGCTACCTGCGAAACTGGAATATTGAAATTATTCGAACTATTCAATTCGCTTGGTGTTTCATATTGTGCTGGTATTACCAACAATTGATTAAACTAAAGAGCTCGTTCGCGGTGTGGAAATTCAATGAAAAGGGGAGAAGTTGTACATTGAAATCACGGTGTTTGATTACATGGAGCACGCTACGTCAAAGAAGCCAAGATATAGTTGATAATGCGGTATATAGAAGACATACCTCCAGCAAGAAACAACAAGGGGTTCAACAATTCGGGATTCTCAACGAAAGTTGATCCAAAGAGGTTCTTGGTACCTCGAAAACATCGATTCAAACTTTAGTTTTTATCAAACTTTCTCAACTTCGCGATCGTCGAATAATTAACTGTCTTAAACTAATCAAAGAACGCTTTTGAATAAACATTTTTCCCTCTTTTTCGAATTATTACAGGGTTGCTATTCAAACTTCTGATTCCAATTTATTTCCAAGTATTTCGACTCAAAAATATGACCTGAATAATTATCCAAAATTGGTGTAAAAGAAGTTCGTCTTGCTTTGAAAGAAAGAAAAGATCGTTACATTTATCAGTGCCCCAACTTTTCCCAATTTCGCATTATTCCCTGACTTGTCCAGTTTTCCAAATTCATTCGATTTCTAATTGTACGTGGGAATGCTTCCCAATTTTTCATGTGACAACAACAAATTGGTTATAAATGTGTATAAAAGAGCCGAAACCGAACGCTTAGATAAAGCGATTTTGTAAAACGCGAACCTCGCGGCATGTCGAGGGTGGTTTCATCGGGTAATAAATACGAGACAATGCTTCGTTATTTATAGTGCTCGTACATCAGCGTACGGTACAAATTCTATGCTCCACAACTAGTAGCGCATAAATATTGACGGTAATTGAATAAACGGAACTTACTCAACAGCCCGCGATGCCGTATTGGCCCGTTATATTAGTTTATAGAGAAATCTCTCGCAGAGAATGACGGTTTATGTTGAGAACAGATCTCGATTCCTGCGCCGGCATAATTGCGACTACAATATATCTCCGATTACTCGGCATTTAGTGAGATCCAATTAACCCTATCTCAAAGTTCTCTCATCCCAACCGTTTTTCCAGCATCGACTCTGCACGATCATAAATTATCAGCACAGAACTATAGAAAGTAAACATTAATTGAGAGGAAAAAGAAATAAAAAGCCGGACAATTTCCCCGGGGAGTAAGTAACATCGATAGAGAGTTCTTTGAATCGCAATAGCGAAAAGCTTAAAGGTCAGGGCCTTGTCCATGAATCGTGAGGATCTCAGCGGGATGTCTCTACTTTTCTGTGCATCAAATAACACGGTCCAGTAGCTACTAACGTTTAATCTCGAACGCTGCGAAAAATACTTATCATTCGCGTCCATGTAAATCTCACGTGGAGAAAAGTTCCTCTTTCCTCTACACGAGATCCCGTGATTTTGCGAGGTGAAAAAATCACGAATTCCCGATCCTAATTGCGTGCGTTTCATTCGAATATCCGAGGATCGCCGCGGAGCAGGTAAAGGCATGCAAATCACGGGGAAAATTAATTTTTCGCGTGCCCCGCGTACACGAAATGCCAGCACGAGCGCGCTGAAAACGTCACGCGTGATTGTCGTACGCTGGTCAAGAACGCATGATTATTATTCCCGTAGATTTTCGTTTGATGCATGCGAACGGTGAAGTTGCATTTATCGAGCTGCCTCGAACGTTTCAAATAAATTCCATTCCCCGCGCGCGTTTCAATCGCCGTCATACATCCCAGAAATTCATTATTTAAATGCTGTTCGATAATAAATAACGCGTTGACGCGAGACGCATTTTACCGACTCGCGCGAAACCTCGTATAAGCGTTCGAGTTCTGGACAATAAGCGGTCAGCTTTGCGGTCGCCGTTGTTTCCCCACGCAACATTCAATTTTCTTAACAATAAGCACGCGGAGCTTTGTGGTACCGGAAGGAAGATAAGCTCCAAATTTACGAGCCTGAGCGATTGCTCTCTCGTTGAACGATGCGCCCTCGTCACTTTAAATCATTTGGAAGTACATTCTTAAACGATCGTAGAAAAGCGGTCACGACCAAACGCATCGACCGCAGAATTTCCTGCTACGCGTTTTCAATAATTCATTCGCGGTTCACACGCAGGACGTCCCGAGCGATCAAAGGGACGCCAGAACTTTTGCAATGTATTTATGCGCATATTCGTCTATTTGTCGAGAAATTCCACCGGCATGTCGGTTCTAGGCTGCTCACGACTCAGTCCGGAGTCCGTACATGCACGATCGTGAATATCCCGAAGCCGACGCCGCGTTCTCTTACGCGGCGGCCTCTCGTTGTTCCTCCGGGGAGCTTTCGCGATTTTTAATCGGAACCGCGGAATGTCCCGAGTCCCTCGAACAATATCACGCGGATTCGATCAGCCGAGACGCCGGCATTCTTGCGGGAATCCCGCACGAATCATTCCCGACATCATGCACCGCGGAATAATTATTCACGAACCTCTTGACCGGCGACAATTTTCATTTTCGAAACCCTCGGTTTCGTCAATTTTTCATCGCGCTTCGTATTGCGCGAGGGCAGGGCGCGTGAAAAAATGGCAACGGGTCGAATGAAATATTTTTCCCGTGATTGGAATCGGCCTGCGGTTTCGAGCGCATCGCGCACATTTCATCGCTTTGGCAATACGTGACATCGGGATCGATTTTCGAACGATATCTATCCCAGATCATAACTCACGCTTGAGTTAACATCCTCTCCACAGTGTGCTGCCTTGTAAATAACTATTCACGAACGCTTTTAAAACGGAAACATCTCTTTGAATCACGCGCTTCCCCGAGCTGTGAACGATGCTTCGCCATCAGATTTATTGATTACAAATTGCATGGCAATCAATCCCTAATGGTACCGCGAACGCGACGCGAGATGTATTTACGATTGCGTAAAATATGACCTTATTAAATCACTGATCGCCCCCGATCGTTTTTTATGTTAGGGGTTACCTCCAACGCTTCGCGTCCGAGAAAAAAAACACGAAAACTCGTGCATACAAAACTTTAAGAACCATCGAAAAATTCGTCAAAGCCCGGGTTTCAGCCGCCAGACGTTTAGTCCCTTTCTTGCTTCTTTTTTTAAAGCAATTGAAAGAACAATGAGCTTTTGAATGTGGCTAGCCGTTGACGCAAGTGTACTCGTGGTGCGCAGGTAGTCACTCGCGAGCCGCACTGCATTTTTCAAAGCAGGGAGCAAAAGTTACCAACTCGCAAATGTCGCGGAAAACAATTGATAAACGCGGAATCGCGAGATATCCGAAGTTTCAGACGTTTTCTACGGGGCGCGCGAGGGAAGATTTGCGACAACGCGAAGCTATGTAAAATCAAACCGTTCTCGCTTTAAATCTCCGCGGAAAGATTTTCAAGTTCCTGCAAAGTTTCCGAGCTGAGACGCGGAGAAGGCGAACGAAAATACGCTGGCCCGAATCATCATAAAATAAAGATGAAGAAATTATCGTTTCGATAAGTTTCGACCCGAATTTTTCACTTTTGACGAGTTCCGTCGTCGAAACTTGGTAAAACTCGAAGTTTCGAAGAGAAATTTCGTTGATTCGACAAAATTAAATTGCTCTGTTTGGTGTTTTTTAAACGGGGTAAACTTTTCTATCGAATTACAAACTTTGGACATATTTTCCGAATTTCGAATGTACCAACGATTTAATATGAAACAGTATTGATAAAAAACCATAAAAAACGTCGTCAACGTAACAAATCGATGGATTTATCGATGCCTTCTCTCGAAATGCGTAAAGATGTACCCGAGGTACAACGGATGCATCGGATCATACATTTAAACAGTACCGATCGCGCAGCCATAAATTGCAGTAGAAGGAGGGCTTTTTACATGATGATGAAATGTGATGCATTGAAATTTCCAGAATTTTGAAGACCCGGTATTCTATGCCCTCTAAATAACAGAAACACAATGAGCGCAGAGGCCGTAAAACGAATGAATTCAGGAATGACGAGCGTAGGTCGCAAGCTTCGCTCTGCCGGCATTGTTCCCGTGTCTAGGACTGTCTTAAGAAATGACATGTTTGTTTCTTTGCCCGCTTACGCTAACGTATAAATCGCATATAAATTAGCGCATTGTCCGGCGCTTGGAAAGACAATTTTCGTGGCACGCACTGGCAGTACGCAGCACCTGTTAGAGAACGCGTTTGCTCACTCGCTCGCTCGCGAGTCCTTAACGCTAAATGCACGCAAGGAAACGAAAAACGGGGGAACGATCGAGCAAGAACGAACAATCCTGCGCAAGACGGCTTTGTGACTTAATCTGGAAGCACAGGGTAGACCACTCTTGCACTGTACAATGGCGGCCACCCGGCCGGCTCTAGTTAGTGCGTCTTGCGGTTCGCTTGCACTTCTGCAAAGAAATAACCATACCACGTTCGCTCTCGAAAGATTCTCCGGAATCATATTTTGCCATGTTCACTCGTGAAATTATCGAACCGTAGCTCATGAAATCGGAGGCATTTGGAGAGCTTGAAATCAACTAATCTCACTTTTCATTTTTAAACAGCATAACATCTCTCTTTAAATTTTTATCGGGTGCAATTTCACTCCGGAAAAAGTGGCAAAACGGTAAATTTTGTAATATAGTTTCACAAACACGACTCGACTTTTATTTCCAGACGTAATTATTTCTAGAAAAATGCGAATTCCGAGCACCTTCAGCCCATTTTATAGCGCAAATATTTTTTGTTAAAAGTCGTAATTTTCATATGAAGTTGAAAGGCTCGCCTTTTCCGTGAAATCAATCTTTTTCTGTTCATTCGCTTCTTTATCGTTTGCAATTCTCCGCACGATGATTGCGTACATGACACAATAAAATTAATGTACGTATAATGCAAAAAATTGACAGTTACGGCCCTTTGGTTTATGACAACGAATCAAAAACAAGATTGATCAATTTTCTGCCCATTTTTTCATGATAAAATTCATGATAATTTTTTAATGATAAAATACGACTCGGGTATAAAAGACGCTGTAAATGTCATCTAAAAGATAAGAAAAACAACTGAAATCACATGAGCTTTATTGCTTTTTACGATGATGTATTTACGGCGTTACTGCTCATTGCGATAATGATTGCAGCAATTGTTGTACAATCGAATCATTATCACATAAAAAATCTCAATTCTTTCAGCATGAAGAAATCCCTTGAAATCACGTAAAATGATGAAACGCGGTGACTATTTTCTCTTTTCACAGACTCCGAAAACACGTTGAAATCATGAAAGCACTCGAACGGTGAGTGAATAGCCCCTCGATTTCCCCGTTTCCAAGAGAGCCTGAAAAACTCATTCGCGAGCTTTTTTGCTTCCGCGGGGATGCCGAACTCTTGTCAAGGTCGATGCGTGCTCGACCATTAGCTTCCACTGTTTGATTCTTCGTTTCCGACTCAGACAATTCTCCGTCCTGAAAACAGCGCGCGTTTTCAAGCTCACTCCATTCCCTTGCCCTTTTGCCTTAGCGCGTATAAGCTTCGAGTGTGTAAGTGCTCTTTACCTCGAGTCCACTTTAAGCAAGTCGTCCCTGCCACGGCTTATAATCTCTATAGACGAGTCTTCTTTCAAACGGAACACGGCAACCGGTGGATTCGTCATAAAGACTCATCGAC
>JABFQM010003481.1:0-11638 GCA_022816865.1 Zelostemma sp. ZL-2020
CATGTCGCCCAACATCAATCATAGTATGAGGGTTGGATGTTCGGTCGTTACGCATGTGAGTCGAGCCTTGAGCATTTGCATTTTCACTTGTGCAAACATTTGCGCTAACGAATTTAATCGTCCAGGTTTTTCGAGTACCTTACGAAGAGCGAAAACTCGACCACAGCGAATTCGGGGAAGGAGAATCGGTCCGCTCTTGCCAGCAAATCACCAAGGAGACGAGCGCGCACATTGAAATTGCATCGTCGAAGGATCAGTCGCTGACCTTTGTCGTGAGCGGAAAACAGAACCAGGTTTTGGAGGCTCGGCGAAGAATACTGACAACGTTTCAAACACAGGTGGAAAAGCGGATCATCGAAGTCTTTTTGATCATCGAGGTTGTTTTTTTATTCGATGCATTTTGTTTTCAGACGAGCAAACAAATAAATATCCCGAAGGAGCATCATCGGTGGATCCTGGGAAAGCAGAGGCAGCGACTCAAGGATCTAGAGAAACTCACATCGACGAAGATTTCCGTGCCCAATGTGCAAGATCAGTCCGACGTCGTCACCATCACCGGCACGCGGGAAGGCATTGAAAAGGCCGAACACGAAATCAGAGTTATATCGGACGAGCAGGTGAATATCCGCCCTTTTCTCATTGTTTTGCCTGAATTTTAACATGGTTCTCTTCTGTTTTGCCTTGCAATTACGTATTAATTAACTATTTTAGATTAATTTTGAGGTACGTTAAAAACATGTTTGCGTGTTGATTTTCTGCAAAGGGTATTTTTAAGAACCGGTTTACTTTTCTTTGCAGTCGAGAAAAGCATTTACGAAGATAAGCGTGCCAAAAATTTACCATCCCTTTATTACGGGGGCTCACAACGAGAATCTTGCCAGCATGATGGCAGAGACGGGCGCGGCCATACGCGTGCCACCCCCATCGTCGCAAAACGACGATATCATGATAGCCGGGGATTTGGAAGGCGTTCGCACTGCTAAACAAAAAATCGAAAACATATACCATGATATGGTAAGAACGTCATTTCCCATCGAATTCAACCGCGGTTTTTCGACATTTGTCGACAACTTTGTTGCCATTTTAGGATAAGAGGTGTACAACTGTTTCCGTGGAAGTTCCCAAACAGCAGCATAAGTACGTCATAGGAACACGCCGCAGCACCATAGCCGAGATTCTTCAATTGACCGGCGTGAGCGTGGAAATGCCCGCAGCAGATTCCACTACCGGGACGATAACTCTTCGCGGGCCGCAAGAAAAACTTGGACTCGGTACCCTTTTTTTGTTTTTCATCGACTGGCGCTGCTTTTGGATATGAGTTTCACGAGGAATTCTTTTTTTAGCTTTGAACAAAGTCTACGAAAAAGCCAACAGCATAAAAACCGTGGTACTCGAGTCGCCGGCTTGGATTCACAAATACATAATCGGCCGCAAGGGATCGAATTTGAAAAAGATTACTCAAGACTCTGGAAAGGTGAATTTTGAATTCGACGATAAAGAGAACAAGGTCAAGATCGAAGGACCCCCTGAGGAGGTCGAGAGAGTTCAGCAAAAGATTCAGAGCACCATTGACGATTACGTTGCCAATTACTCGTGCATCGAGTTGAATGTCGATCCGAAACATTACAAACACATTATCGGGAAAAGTGGGAGTAATGGTGAGTGAAAGCGTGCAAAACTCTGCTGCGTTGCACCTCGAGGTTTTAAAATTTCTAACAATTTAAAAAAATTTGGTTTCAGTTAATCGTATAAAGGAAGAATACGGTGTTATGATTCACATATCAGAAAATAGTGATGTCATAAATATCGAAGGGCCTACGGAAGGTGTTTTGAAAGCTCAACAGGAACTTAGCGAAAAAGTGGAAAAGTTGGAAAATGAAAAGGAGAAGGACGTGATAATCGATCACAAGTATCATCGCAACATTATTGGCACCAGGGGCGAAAATATCAAGGAGATTAGGGAAAAATTCAACAACGTGCAAATCATGTTCCCCAACCCAGGCAAGCAGTTCGAAAACGCCGGAGTCATTCCCTGTTGAATCGTGCTTTTTTGTGAGAGGTTTTGAAAATGTTTATTGCAATTTTATCAGCAGGTGACAAAGGAGACGTGGTGAAAATCCGAGGACCAAAACAAGACGTGGATAAGTGCTACAAGCACATGACAAAAGTCGTCAAGGAGTTGAAAGAGAGCAGTTACATTTTGCAAGTTCCCATCTTCAAACAGTTCCATAGATACATCATCGGGAAAGGCGGTGCTACGATTCGCAAGGTTGGTACTTGGCGATTATTCAAAAGTGACAACTTTCTTTCAATAACAAATCGTTCCGTTGCAGATCCGAGAAGAGACTCTGACGAAAATCGAATTTCCTTCTGAGGAAGATAAAAGTGATATCATCACTATCACGGGAAAGAAGGAGCATGCCGAAGAAGCCAAGGAGAAGATTTTGAAAATCCAAAACGAAATGGCAAGTCGAATATTTCAGCGAATGTCTCCCTTTGTTCGCGTACTTTTTCTACAATACGTTTCACTTTTCCAGACTTTGACTGTGACCGAGGAGGTGTCGATTCCACAAAAATACCACAACGCCATTCGTGGAGGTGGCGGAAAACTCATTAGCTCTATCATCGATGATTGCGGCGGCGTTAGCATCAAGTTCCCACCTGCCGAAAGCCAAAGCGACAAAGTTGTCGTGAAGGGTCCTAAAGACGATGTAGAAAAGGCCAAGCAGCAGCTTTTGGAGCTGATCAATGAAAAGCAACTGTCGAATCACACCATCGAAGTTCGCGCGAAAACGCAGCATCACAGATTTCTTATCGGGAAGAACGGCGCTAATATCAGAAAGGTAAATTTGCCGAGCATTAATTCAAAAAAAGGAACATCTTTTGAGCAACTTGTTTTACAGATTCGAGAATCCACTGGTGCGCGTATTCTTTTCCCAACTGAAAAAGATGAGGATAAAGAGCTCATCACTATTATCGGCAAGAAGGAAGCCGCTGAAAAAGCGAAGCTCGAGCTCGAAGCAGCCATTAAGGACATTGTGCGTTACGCTCGGTTTTTTTATCATGTTTCTCTTTCCATTATCTCGTTTGATACTTTGCGTCTCTTTTTGATTATAATACGAGTTATCGCATTGTGGACCAGTTTATTTTAAGAGACAATCTGTATTTTAATTTTAGAACTTGGCAGATATTTCAGTTTGGGGGTTTTGTGGGTTATCAATGAAATACATGGAGAGATACGTCCATTCAGTACATTGAATTTATGCAATTTGCATAATGATTTCATTTTCGATTAAATTTTTTAGGAAAACATCGTTGAGGGAGAAATCAGTATAGATCCAAAGCATCACAGGCACTTCATCGCGCGCAGAGGTGTAGTTTTACATAAAATCGCTGACGAGTGTGGCGGCGTGCAAATATCCTTCCCGAGAGTCGGTGCCGAGAGCGATCGCGTTCTTTTGAAAGGAGCCCAGGAGTGCATCGAGGCTGTGAAACAGCGCATGCAGGAAATCGTTAGGGAATTGGTGGGTTGAAAGAGACAATGGACGAAAATGTGTCAGTAAAAAATAACTGACCCACGAAATTTGTCTTGAAAATAGGAATCTATGGTGACCATTGAATGTGTCATTCCAAAAAGACATCACCGAATGGTCATGGGGGTCAAAGGTTGCAAGGTACAGAACATTAGTGCCGTGCACGAGGTGCAAATAAAAATACCTGATCGCAACATGTACGGTGAGTACAAGTTTTAGGAACGTTTGAATTCTTTAATTCAATTTGCAATCGTTTTCGTCATTAATTTATTGATTTGCATTTTATTTAGATGAAAATCGTCCTGTGGAACAAGTCAATGGCGAGAACGGAGAAGCGCCAGCTGACGTAGTCCCTCCCAGCGACATTATTCGCGTCACAGGGCTTCCGAAAAATGTCGAAGACGCTAAGCAGGCTCTGCTCGATCTCGTGCCGATCACGATCGAGGTACAAATCAGCTGTTTCGTGTTACCAATAAAAATGTTGATAGATGCTGTAGTTTTCAAATGTTATTATTCTCTAGGTGGAAGTTCCGTTCAGTTTTCATCGGTCTATAATTGGCCAGAAGGGTAAAGATGTGAGAGAATTAATGGACACGCACGACGTTCACATCATGATGTCTCCCGTAGATGAAAAGCTTGATTACATCAAGGTAGATTTTACAAAAGAAGCAATGAATTGAAGATGTAACTGATTTGTTTAATTGTTTCTTTTAGATATCGGGTGCACCAGCAAACGTAGAAAATGCCAAGCAGGCCATTTTAGAAAGATGTAAAGTCTTGGAAGCCGAACGTCAAGACAAACTGCTAAAATCTTTCGAGTTGAAAGTAATTTCATCTTCCATTGAAAATGTTAATTTGGTCGTTGTTGGAAACTCTTAATGAGCACGTTTTTCATTATTTTTATGCAGATTGAAGTTGATCCGGAATATCATCCGAAAATAATTGGTCGCAGAGGAGCGATGATTAATAAAATTCGGGCGGATCACGATGTCCAGATAATTTTCCGGCACAAAGGAGAACCGGAAGAGAACATCATCACTATTTTGGGTTACGAGAATAGTACCTACGCTGCTCGTGATGACATTATGAAAATCGTTAACGAATTGGTAATCTTTGTTTCAGTTTTCGAGCTTTTTGAATTACAATATTTTCCGAGCTCGATTTATTGATTTAAAACAAATTGCGAATTTGAAAAAGTGAGTAATACAAATTGTTTCACAGGATGGATTGACTAAAGAAGAAATTCGCATCAACGCGAGCGTACATTCGCGCCTTATCGGCTCGCGTGGTCGCAACATTCGCAAAATCATGGATGATTTCAAAGTCGATATCAAGATTCCACGCAAGACTGATCCAGATTTGGAACTTGTAACCATCATTGGTCTGGAGAGCGATGTCAATGAAGCCAAGGAACGTTTGCTAGAATTGGAAGAGGAATATGTAAGTCTTACGATGGCAACACGCAGCATTCCACCTCGACTCGTTTTCATCGTTCGTTCGACTATCGAAAAAACGATTTAGAGCCGAGGAAGATCAATTGGCAGTCTCCACTTTGGGTTGCGACATTTAGCAACGCCAAAACTAAATCAATTGCCGACAAAAACTTGCCTTAATTAATCCTAAACATTCCATCTTGTAAAGTATGCAAAATAAAGTAACTACATTTGTTTTTGTAGCTTCAAGACGCGGAGGAGAACGAGTATCGTAACAGTTTCCGAGCTCCGGTGCGCGACGAGAGCAACTCGGCTGGCAACGAGAACGAATCCGGTTTTGTGGTGAAGGGTGCACCGTGGGAGCAGCCAAAAAAAAGTGCCCCAAATACCGCCAGCGTTGAGGACTTCCCGCAAATCGCAGGCTCCAATCACGTGCCAGTTGCCACCCCCGATGGCGCCTGGGGAATGAAGCGCTAAGCCAAGAAGCGCGCTTTTGCCGTTGTCATTTATCAAGATTTAAGCTTAGCCTTCCTCTGTCAAACGGTACATGAGCTCGCCGCTCACCGTTACTCGGTAGTTTCCTGCTGCTCTTTTACTGATGCTGTTGCTGCTGCTGCTGCAACAAGAACTTGGCCAATCTCTAGGAATTGACGCTGATTTTTTCTACACGTTTTAAAGATGTTAAACGAATGAACACCGGTCGAACGAGAAAAGGCACTTTTTCATTGGAATCGTTGCAAAGACTGAAAAGGTGTGGCCTCCAAGATTTGTTGCTGGACGAGCTTGCGATGTTTGTCCATTTATATTTTCATGCGTATTTTTTTTGAACTTTTGAAAAGACAAATCACAGCTCCAATCAAATTCGCGATTTCCGAAAAGCGCGAGATTTTTTTTTTCTTGTAGGATCTTATTTTTAATTGAATAGTTGATTTTTTTGTGTTCCGTTGTGGAACAGCTAAGTTTTTTTGAGGACTTGCTCTCTCGACGTTGAATAATGTACGGGCAGAATTTCTGAACAAAATTGTGAAAATGAGGTGTAGGGGAGTAAAAAATGGAGAATTTACATATATAATAGATTTATTGATAGATTACGTGGCTAAACTTTATATTAGACTCGTTTATGTATTTGTGAATGTTTTTTCTTTTCTTTGTAAATACTTAAATTGCATTTTCTTTGGGCCTCGTCTGTGACAAGGAAAAAAAGTCAGTTGAATGGAATTACAGTCGATAAATACAAAGCTTCGTTTTCTGCCTCTCGTCGAAAGAAATGTTACTGATTAGCGAGGTGATTTTACTATCCAATGATTAAACATACACAAATTTTCATAGAGACATTTATATATATAATATAAGCACAGAATTAGAAATTTTACGCTGTATTGCGAAATTACGTCGATAGCCAAGCTCAATTCATCGCCGATAACGATTACATTCTTGATTTGTTTTCCTCATCAAACGAAATATCAGGGCCGACGGTCGAATCAAAGTTAAAGTCGTAGGGACTTTTACGCTTCTTCTATCGCGGATCAAATCATACTTGTCCGAATCGAAAAGATTGCGAAGGAAAGAGCGTCACTTTCGGGGAACGCGTTCTTTAGACGGCCTTAGCATTTAGTGCGGCACAATAACACATAACCAAACGGAATGTGCAATCAAGTCATCAACTACATTTTAAAGAGAAATTGAAAAAAAAAAATTATGCAATGTCGACGAAAAATCAGGACTCGAATAACTAAGTAGTAAATGCATGTAAAAGTATGCGTGAGAGCCTTTGTAATATATCGTATTATTAAGTTTCGTTAACCGCTCATTGTTTTTGTCTTTTAGTATGGAAAAAGTGCTCGTAATTATTTAATAACGCCTCTACTCATCTTGCGAATGCGTCGGAAGTTTATAGTCCATTGACGTTTGTTCAGTTGCGTTGTTGTTGTCACATAATCATCGGATCCCGGTGCACTGAGATTTTGGGCAACTCGATCGGTGCCGATGGACCTCATTACGGACGTAACGCATTCGTTTTAACATATACCCGCATACCTGCGTATTAAACTATTTGCGAGGCCAACTAGTTAAGAGAACTATTCGGTTCAAGTGCCTTGTCTATTTTCTTCGGAACGGCTCATTTTAATTGTTGGAGGAATGTATATTAGAATTAAATATAACGATAATAAATTATATAAATATTATACATGCAAATATGAATATAAAGACGAGGTTATAAATACAAAAATATATATAATATAATATATGATGTAATATTATATATAAACAATTATATTACATACGAATAAACAGGTACTGATGATAACCAAACGCTATCGAGGTCGCGAAAAAAGAGAAAAAGATAAAAAAAATACTAGACTTGTCAGGTAAATGGAAATTCACTTATATTTTTTAGAATTAAATCAATTTTTATATAAGTCAACTCGGTGCGGCGATTGTGCGTTCGACAAACCGCGATATACATCATGTGAGCGTTACGAGTACGCCAAAATCAAGCTTAGTTAGGTTATTACAGCCACGAGTTTGATAGAAGCATGAACGTACCTTTTCTAATGTGTTATTAAAAATTGTAATTAATTAATCAACATTTCTCTGTATACATGAGAAAACGTCGTCATAATACACGAATTTTATCAAAACCAATGTTCTTTTCATCCTTCCAAATCATCGTTATTTCAGGATTAAGGGCTCCGAATGAAAAACGCTTTATTGTCAAAGGATAAAAATTTATTTCTAGAGATCAATTTCACGAAATTGCAACCGCCTCAGCTGTCGCACGAAACCCTCGTTCGGTCTGACGCAACTTCTCTCGGCCTTTACTTTTTCCAGCGCCGCATCGTAAGACAGTTTCTTCGCGATCATCAAATATGAAATGACAATTGACGCGGAGCGTGAAACGCCGGCGTTGCAGTGAACGAGAACATTTTCAGCGAGATGTCGGTGAATTATCCGACAGCAGGAAATCGCAATTTCGGAAATGTCCGTTTCCGGCAGGTCCAGCATCTCCACGAAGTGATACCGAATCCCATCGAATTTTGTCCCTGGCTCGATACCCAAGCTCAAAATGTGCTTTATTTCGCGCTGGCTCAGCATTTCGAGGCTGATCGTCGGGTCTTGCGAACTGAGGAAAAGTCCAGGGACGATGGGAGCGATCTGCATGTCGGGTTTGCTATCCACGACGTAAGGAAGACCTTTTTCGACCTCGACGCTCTCGTTTCCCTGAACCTCGAACTTTCTTCCTTCGACGGTCGTCAGCAGAGTCGTGCAGGGTTTGAGAGCTTTCCTCTTTTCTTCGAGGCGACTACGTAAATCCATTTTTATTCGGACTCCGAGTCCTTAGTTTCTGTAATTTGTTCGCTGGGTTCTAGGCTTTGTAATCTTTCGTCGTCTTCTCCTTTTATGGTCCAAGCTTCGATTTGTTCGGGGTCGTACTCGACGTTTTTCAGGTACAACCCGTGGGGAGGAGCCGGCCTGATTTTACTGTTCCAATTATGGTGCGATGGAACTTCCAGCATTGTCCTTATGTCTTGTTCGTTTATTAGACCAGCGCCCAAGGATAAAAGGCTACCAACCATCCGACGGACCTGATTCCCATAAAAGAAAATTAGTTCTATTGCAACGAAACAATTACATTTTTAAATGAAGACTGTACCTGATTGTACAGAAAAGATCTCCCTTTACAATGAAAAGTGTAGAAATTGAAATTCTGCGAAAGCGGATCTGAAGCCAGCAACGGATGACTTTCCTCCAGGGTAAATTCGTGCAACTTTCTTACATAGGTAATCGTGCCAAACTTGTTGCGTGATTGACCGGAAAAAGTTTCAAAGTTCTTAGTCCCGTGGAAAAGTTTTATTCCTTCTTTGACCTTTTCGATATCAAAGTTCTCTGCCCTAGAATTATGAAGAGAATATTTTAGAAACGAAGTTGGCTCGAATTTCTAATCTGTACCTTATAAAGAACGTGTGGCAATTTTCCATGATAGGAAATCTCTGCTCCCCGAATTTCTTCGCCACGCAGAATCTGTACTCGTACGTCCGCGACTTTGCGGAAAATCTTGCATGGAAATCATTGGTTACTGGTATGCAAGAATGTATCCTGAAAGTCGGCGATTTATTAGTTAGAAGTGAGGTTTAATTATTAGGAGAATGTTTTTGGAGGAAAGTATTCACACCTGATGTCGTGCTCGCATTTGATCATGTATCTATTAAGTTTCGAGATCAGGTAATTGCTATCGTGCAGTTTTTTACCGCCTTTATAAGGGAAATCAGTGTGAACTGCAGTTTGTAAGGCATGGACTCCGGAATCTGTCCTAGGAAAAAATGATTTTGATTAGTGCGACTGGAAATGTGAAATGCACAGATTTTGTTCGGCTTTTTAATCACCTGCTTGATAGTACAATGAAACGTGGACTCCTTAAAAAGGATAAAAATCCGCTTTCAATTGCTCCTTGAATCGAATCGATGTCTAATATTTCCTGGTTGGGGACATGTTTCTGTGCTCCTCTGTAAAATTGAGAATTGATCAGTTTATCGAAATAATTTTTGAAAAGTGAAAAACTTGAGAACGTACGATTTTAATTACGGTTTTTAGTAACAAACTAATAACTGAAGAACATTCGTTTTGATTTTGATCGATACAATTATTTATGGTGCAAATTTGATTTAAATCGAGAGAAATGGATCAAATTTGATATGGAAATTCGTTTATTTACCTGTACCGGGTACCGATGTACGATAAAAAAAGTAAATAACGAACCATTTCAATAATTTACAAAAAAACATGAAATTTAATTAATGAAATTTCTTTTTTGATTATAAATTGCCCCACGTGCAAGTATAATCATTATAATATAAGAATCTTCTTATATTTCGTCATTCGAGCATGTTACGATAACATAACCTGACATAACCTATCAAGTATTTATCTTTATTCATAAAAAATTTCGCCCGTAGAGAGCAGCACTGGCCAAGTCACGTGTTTGTCACGTGTTACTTTTTCCACTTAAAAAACATTCAAACTAGATTTTCGAAAAAAACTAACGCAATGGACGGAAAAACATGTTTTTCAATCTCGTTTCCCGACGATGAATGACAACCCTCGTTGCAATAAAAAAACATCTTCCTTTTATGGACAAATGCACCAGTCGCGCTTTTGACCACTTTTGGGAAAAAGTTACTATAGAGAGTCCACCCCCACACACGGACAATTCGCGTTTTTTTCTTTGCAAAGTTTGCAATGCTCTTTTGTGAGACACAGTTGGCAATTTGAAAAATTGGCTAATGGTAAAATGTTTGTATGAAAAGATTATAGTTTGTTCTTTTTAAATTTCAGCTTATTTGTTAACTGTTTCTTCTAATTCCTTTGAAATTACCGCTGGAATTCTCCGGAAAATCAATCGTGTTTATTTTCTTCGAAAAAAAAATCGAGTTAATAGCTTTCTTCTTTCTTAGGTCTTTGTGTTTGGTTTTCGACTTCGCCGTTGAGTCATTTAACGACATTATTTCCGAAATTCTTTTGTTCCAATTCTTCCGAAATTCCCTCTGAAATTCTCCGGAAAATCGAACTTGTTTACTTTGAAAGAAACTTCGTTATCTTAACAGCTTTGCTTTGTGTTAGGTATGTAGCTGTGAGTCATTTCGGTCGCTCACCAAAAATAAAATAAATAGATAAATAAAATTCCAAGAAACTTTTGTCGAATTATCTTGAATAATTAGTTTCTGGTTTATTTCTCATCATTGCGAATGAATATTTTTGCGTAATTTTGAGGTTCTTCTCGTGTTTTTGATTTGGTCTTTTAAAATTCGGAAAATCTTATGGCACGATCAAATTTTTTGTTAAAAATTCAATTCGAAAAAGGAAAAAAAATAGTTGGAATTGGATGAATTTTGAAAAAAGTGAAATTCTTGGATTTTCCGTGATTGTTACCGGTTTTTTGTAATTATAGTTGCAATTTTTCGCTGTTTTTTGTAATTTAAGGTAATTTACTTATTTTGAAAGTCGATACCTTGCCTAATTTCTTTGTTCCGTTTCGAGTCTTTGTTCCCGCTCTAACGGACTTTGGTGACGTCATTTTCGCCGTTTGGCGTGTCAGCAGAGTCCGTAAGAGCAGGAACAAAGAAATTAAATAAGAAATCATCTTTCAAAATATGATAATTACCAAAAATGACCAAAAAACAGCTAAAAATTGCAACAAATTACGAAAAACCTGAAAAAATTACAGAAAATCCAAGAATTCTCCTTTTTTAAATTAATCCAATTTCATCTACTTTTTTCCCTTTCTGAATTGAATCCTCAATTCCTATCGTACCATAGAATCATTACGAAATTCAACAAACCCAATCAAAAACACCCTAAAAACCTCGAAATTACGGAAAAAAGATGTATTTGCAATTATGAGAAAAAAACCAGAAACTAATTATTCAAGATTATTCGACAACAGTTTCTCGACAATAGATCCAATTATGCTATTATTTTATTTTCGGAAAGAATTTGTCGAAAAATCGAAGATATTTCAAATTTACATATTTTAAAAGTCGGTTATAATTGAATTTCTTTGTTCGCGGTTTCGAATTTTTGTAACGAACTCCGCTGACGTCATATTGTCCGTCGGGATAAAGTTGAAAAAGCGCGCTCTGATTGGCCAGCGTCACAAGCAAGCGAGGCATTATA
>JABFQM010003482.1:0-11636 GCA_022816865.1 Zelostemma sp. ZL-2020
GTCCAAAAGCCGGAGCTGCCGTGGCATTTCCAAAGAGACTTCCAGTCGTCGCACCTGCAGGTTTTGAGCTGAACAACGGGTTTCCGCCGCCGAACACTGGTGCTGCAGTTGTGCCAAAGCTGGTGGAGGCGATCGAGCTTCCGAACGTGGATTGGCTGAACGGGCTGTTTTGCGTTGCCGGCTTATTGAATCCTTATAATTTAATGAAAAAACATATTTAATTAATATCAATATTCAGTAGTTAATTAATTAAAGGTGTGAAAATTACCGAATGACGAATTGCCTTGTTGACCGAACATCTTTGATTTGACCTTGGAGTTACTCAGGATTTGTCATATCACAGGTTTATTGTGAAAAATCTGGAACAAGATTTTTTAATTACAAAATAAGATTTGAGATTGATAATTTTAAACTTATAATTTTAAAGCATCGAAAGTTCAAAATCTGAAAAATTAATTTTCGCAAATATCAACGTAGGAAAAACCGCTTCTTTGTGTTTGTGGAAGATAAGTAAATTTTGCGTATGTGTGTGTGCACTCGTTTCGCGAAAACGGCATATGTTTCATCATGAAATTTTTTGATATCCACTGAAATAAATGATTCAGAAATAATATTCATGAATAATTCGTCTATAAAACTGTTCATGGTACTATTTGTTATAAGAAAAGGTAAGCAATTGACACTTGCCGAGAGAGACCTTGATTACGTGTTTATCGAGCAAACCATTAGCGGGGTTTACACATGACACTGTAAATCGATCGTAAAATAACCTGAACACTGGGTTTCTTGCACAAAATAATAATCTGGACACCGTAAATCTCCACACGTGCTAATTTCTGCACCGCAGCTGTGTTAAACTCTGAACCATAAAAATCTGCACTGTCAGCAATGACACATTCAGGCTTCTTTTTCTTCTTTATTGTTACAAGGTTCGGTTAGTTTCTATACGAAAACAATTCGGTCGGTAAAAACAGATCGCTCCTCACATCACGTGTCGAAAGATGAGTTATTAAAAGATGAATTGTTTTAATTCTATTTAAGACGTTATTTTTGGAAATGTTGGTTTTTTATTGGTGTGATTGCGATAGCATAAGTATTATAATTGTGTGAAGAAAAAAAAATGTAAGCAACTGCACGTGGTGTTCCCAAGCGGTCACCCATCCAAGTACTGACCACGCTCGTCGCCGCTTAACTTCGGGGATCAAACGAGACCCGGTGTACCAGCGAGATATGGCAGTTGTTGAGAGGAATAAATTTTAACGAAATTTGTACACTGCATTCAAAAGATTACGGCAAATGAAATACTTTATTTATATAAAATATAAATAATTTTATAAAAGTAATATGTTTTGTTTTATAATAAATTATGGTAAAGGATAATGCAATTCAATCAGCGACTTATCAAATAATTTTTATTATAATAAGTACAACAAAATACATAAACTGCATTGTTCACAATTTACACTTTTTATTTTGACACTTCATGGAATTCTTTAGAATCCTCATTTCCAGAAGCTTCGTTATCTATTTTCCTTTTTTTGTATATTCTTTGCTTACTTTTTTTGTCTTGGTTTTCCTTTTTCTTCGTCGTCATTTCCTCCGTATAAATCCTGAAATACGAATACATTATTTTGAGTTTAACATTCCAAAATTTACGTTGACAAAACCAAGTCCAAGTTTACATTGCTGTAGACCGAGTTCCAGGTCCCCAATAAGGCGTTGGATTTCTCTGAAACCTCGACAAATGTTTCTGCCGTGACATTGGATTCGCCTGAGGATGATCCTCGAAAGAAACCTCCGTGGTAGATTCTCTATTCAAAATTGCAAGCGCCGGACTCTTCGGATCCAATTTCTCTCTTCGTGCTGGATTTTTCTACAATTAAAAATATTACATTCATCATCTTCCGATTGAAACAGCGAATTCCAAACAAAATTGTCTGTACTTTTTCCCAGGCTCTTACGATGTCCCATATAACATCGTTCGAAGCATCAGTCTTTATGGAAACTTTATGTGCATGCGACATGGAAACTTTGTACCCGGCATTCAGCAATGCCGATCTAAACGTCGTCATTGGCGGCGTATTACATTTCACTGTAGACATCTAGAATCAAATTTCGTACGTTCAATTCTCGCGTGAAAAAGTTTATGTTCATAAACTTCAATAAAATGTACCAGTCTATCAAGAGCGTAATACAAAGGAGTGTCTAATTCTTCCATAACGACCGAGAGAACACCTTCTATCCTCTTCGATGTCTTCAATTTCAGATTCGGTAAACTGTCCAGAAGATTTTCAACGAATCCTTTATCATGAATTGGGTCTAACCATATCGGACCTCCCATCTGCAATCCAAAAAATCTCACTGTACACAATCCAATGATTCTATAAAACTGAAAAAGAGACCCTTACATGATACGAGTGATTACAATGTTTGCAAAGTTGTTCCATGATTGGCACACGAGGCAATTTGAAACCACCGTTATCTTTCCGTGCACCCAGAGGCTGCAGAGTCACGCTCTCGCAGCCAACGCATTGATAAACCATTCCCAATTTACAGGTGTTTTCCTTGCACTTCAGCTGACTCGTGAAGACTTTGACAAACACTCGGATGTAGAAATCCACGCTGATGGAAAGCAAAGGCTGAATGTATCGACCATAGCGTGCTGCGTGAGAAGCTATGTGTTGCAGTAAAATCCGTAAGCCCTAAATCGGTGTTTGAGAATAAACAAAAAAGTTGGTGAAAATTGTGTAAACTTGTACATTGTTCACGGGTCTCTGATTACCATTTCGTGGCAAGATTTAGACTTCAGGGAAATTGCACCGTATTTCACGTAACACGTTTCTGGTGAATTTCCTGCAAGCACGGCCATGTCGGTCGCTGTCACCAGCAGCAATCCACCCTCCGACACGCTTTGAACGGCGGCATCTAAGAATATCGATGGACAGCCGTAAGGATCCAAATCGACAGCGTCGAATCGACTCATCATGTTTCTGTACATTATCATCCTAAAACCCAATTTTTTACATTTTCTTTTTGCTCAACTCATTTTTTATCGACTTTTGTTCGAGGCAATTCTTGTACTTTGCATCGCCGTGACTCGCTTGCACGATTTCCTCGACTCCGTTGTGTTTAATGTTTTTCTTCATGGATTCCATCGCTGTTTCGGAGATGTCATTCGCGACGATGCGCTTCACCCCTTTTATTTCTTTGGCATATCTTATACTGCGAAGTCCCGAAGCAGCCAAAGCTTCCAATATCGTGATTCCGTCCTAAAATATCAATCGTTCGGCATTCATGAATGAAATTTTTTTCCAATTTCGTAATATTTCATGAAGCACGTAAAGAAACTTGCGGAATTCGATGATTTCTTGTCATCCGCGACGTCGGGCTGTTTTTGTGCAAAAAGCGACAAAACCGCGATGCTGAAATAGAAAAACGGGAATAAAAAAAAATTCGTGAGCGATGTTTCAATTTTCAAAACCTCAAATCACGATTGAATTCTTGCACGGGGTTGTAAAACGCATTCTTCTTCTCGTAGACGAGGATCTCGGCTTGTCCTTCTTTGATGACATTCGGGGTTGTTAATTCTTTATCCATTTCGACTTTCGTGTCCATCGCGATCGAAAAATTACGAAAGATTTTGGAAAATACAAGTTCGCAGCGAACGTTCGTACAAAAATAAATAAATTCTGATCTTTTCTTCGCCAAAACACGTGCTCTCATTACCCTGCCCACCATGTGTTTTGACGTTACACGAAAACAAAAAATAACACGAGCCAAGAAAGGAGCGCCATCCTTTGCGGCGCGATTTGTCCAAAAGCGCGCGCTGTAAACGCGCCCAAAGTCCGTGAAGTCAGTACTTCCGGCGGAACGGCATTGTCGCCTACGATCACGTGACTGCAGGTCGACCTCTTCGTTTGTGGTGGCCACGAGGTGTTGTGGTGTAAAAATTAAGTGAACCGGGTGGAAAAGGCCCTCTATTTTTGTATTTATACAAAAATGCCTTCCAGCAATCCTTTGCCACCCAAAGAAAATGCCTTGTTTAAGCGAATTTTGGTGAGTAATAACCCGGGAAAATGATCTGTTTTGGACCCCACTCCCCGGCTCTCGGTGAATTCGTGCCTATACTACAATGATAAAGCACTCTTCGCGAATAGCGACCGAATCCCTCTCGACGGACGGAAAACGAAGCGCGAAATGTTTCGGTTCCGTTCGTCAACGGCGAATGATAACTCGCGCGAAACGTTGATTCGCGTTCGTTCGCACGCACACACGTAAATGATAATTTTTTTGCAGAGGTGTTACGAGCATAAACAGTACAAAAATGGGCTAAAGTTCGCCAAACAGATTCTGTCGAATCCGAAGTTCAGCGAGCATGGGGAGACCTTGGCGATGAAAGGTCTGACCCTGAACTGCTTGGGTCGCAAGGAAGAAGCTTATGACCATGTCCGGCGGGGCCTAAGGAACGACCTGCAGTCCCATGTCTGTTGGCACGTCTACGGGCTTTTACAACGCTCCGACAAGAAGTACGACGAAGCTATCAAGTGCTATCGTAATGCTCTCAAGTGGGACAAGGACAATATACAGATTCTCCGGGATCTTTCGCTGCTGCAAATCCAAATGAGAGATCTCGAAGGGTACAAGGTGCTCGATTGATTTTAGACTATTACATAAGGGCACTTTTGACACTGCTCAACTTTTTTGGGATTCGACCGTTTCAATGGCCTTATTTTTTGTAGGACACGAGGTACCAGTTATTTATGTTAAGGCCGACTCAGAGAGCTTCTTGGATAGGCTTCGCCATATCCTACCATTTATTAAAAGACTACGAAATGGCTCTCAAAATCCTAGACACCTTCAGGAATTCTCCCATGGTAGTAAGGAAATAATGTTTACTATGGAAAAGCGATGATTTTCAACAAAGGTGTAACTGGCAATTTTTCTTTTCAGATTTGTTACGACTACGAACACAGCGAACTGCTTTTATATCAAAACTTGGTGATACAAGAATCTGGTGAAAGTGAACAGGCTCTAAAGCACCTTGACAAATACTGCATGCACATTTGTGATAAAATCACAGTCAAAGAAACATACGGTAATTTTTGTTGTGGAATTGGTATGGTAGTGTTTGTTCGTTTCCATTGTAAAATGTGTGATCTTCTTTTAGGAAAATTGAGGCTAGAGTTGCACCAGTACGACGAGGCAGTGCAAGTTTACGAGGAACTGATTAATATAAATCCCGAGAACACCACGTATTATGCCAGGTTAGCGGAAGCTCAGAGACACGCTGCGCCTGCTGAAACGTTGAAAATGTTGGAGCACTACGAGGAACTGTTCCCGAGGGCGTTGGCGCCTCGACGCCTGCGATTAAATTATGCTGATGCTGACGTCTTCAAGTCACTCGTCGATACATACCTGCGAAGAGGTACGATTTCTTTCCCTTCTAGTTACTCTCGGTGACTAAAATTAAACGAGAACTTTTCTGAAAACAGGCTTGCACAAGGGAGTACCACCACTGTTCGTCAATCTCCGTTCTCTCTATACGAATCGGGAAAAGGTCGATGTCATAGAGTCATTGGTTCTGGAGTACAAAGAAGGGCTGAAGACCCATGGCCATTTCAACGGCCGAGAAAAAGATTCTCCTCGCGAGCCTGCGTCGGCACTTTTGTGGACGTACTATTATTTGGCGCAACATTACGATTTTCTAGGACAAACGAAGAAGGCGCTCGAGGAAATTAATGCCGCCATCGATCACACCCCCACGCTCATAGAACTTTTTGTTACCAAAGGCCGAATTTACAAGGTTGCAATCGAGTTTATTTTGGAACAAGGATCTTGAATTATCATTTATCGAATTCTGTATTGTGTAGCACGCGGGCGATGTCCAAGAAGCGTACAAATGGCTGGACGAAGCTCAGGGACTGGACACCGCAGACCGTTATATTAATTCTAAATGTGCCAAGTACATGCTTCGCGCGAACCTTGTCAAGGAAGCCGAGGAGACGTGCGGGAAGTTCACTCGAGAAGGCATTTTGGCGATGGAGAACCTCAACGAGATGCAGTGCATGTGGATCCAGACGGAGGCTGCCAATGCTTACCATCGCTTGGGGAAATACGGCGAAGCGCTCAAAAAATGCCACGAAGTTGACAGGGTAATGCAGAGCTGGCTCAACAGCTTTTTCGCCCCTGAGATGAATCGCGTTACGAACGTTCTGTTTTTCTTTCAGCATTTCTCGGAGATCATCGAGGACCAGTTCGATTTCCATACTTACTGCATGCGGAAAATGACGTTGCGCTCTTACGTGGGTTTGCTGAGGCTAGAAGACGTCTTGCGGTCTCATCCGTTTTATTCCAAAGCAGCGAAATGCGCGATGGAAGTCTACCTTTATCTGCACGACTATCCCCTGCCGGACCCAACACAGACGCAGGAAATCGACACCGGTGAGTTTTTTCATAGCATTTATTACAGTTTGGATTTAAATAACAAATATTCTTTTTCGCATAATTAACAATATCGATTTCGTTACAACAATCCTCTCTTAACTTAAACATTACGGTAAATGTAAAGAAAAAAGGAAAAGTTGAGTGAGTACATTTTATTTCTGCAGGTATTTTCAATCTTTTTCATTCGGAGTTGATTCTCAACTTTTGGCTTGGTTTTGAATCTCGCAGCCTCGCCACAAACACAAACAAATTCTCAAGCGCATTTTTCATTCTATATTTACACAACCGAACTCGTTATAACTGTACAAATTACATAAACTCGACGCGATGGCATTTATCATTGTAAGCACGAAACTCGCGCAAGTATGTAGTAATCAAAGGTTTCATAAATTTCTATCAAAAGTAATTTCCACGTTTCGATGAATGAAAATTCAACAGTTGGAAAGTGCCCTATGTACAAATCAAGTGAAAATGTCCAGTTTTTTACATTTCAAACACCCCAAATTCAATTCTAAAACACAATATTTACAATTAAACCACGATCGCGTTATAATTACCTCTGTAAATTAATCACCTTAATTACCCGAAACGACTCAAACATCGTTACTACTAAAAACAAACTTTTGAGATTGCGCTCATGATTTTACCGGTAAAAGAGGAAAAGGCGTCTAACATTTACGTGAAACAAATCTCCATTCATCTCTTAATTCGACGATCTTTATTAGGATAAAATAATGGAAGGTTACAGCGAAGCCGCTCTCAACGCACACGCACACAAAACAATATTCACGCATGCTAATCATGAATCACAGACGAAGCGCGAGCGTCACTCTCGACCGCGCAATTTTTCGTATCGTATGGGGGCAAGCGAACTACGTAACTCACGTCTCTAATTAACTTAGCGGACCGTATTTACACGCAATAAATATCTCTCACTTAAGGAGTCTGGAAAAACGAGACGAATCTCAAACAGCGGCAGGGCCGCGTCTTCTTCTGACGAGTCTCGAGCCCCTCGGCGAGTAAAGAAACCCACCGGGGTTTTGCCTCTGGGAAACCTGAGGCGTCAGGAAGTAAAAATGCCCTCCGTCCCCGGGCAGACTATAAGCGAAATAAGAATTCGCTTTTTCGCGATGACTTTGTCCTGGTATCGGGCCAATCAACTCGGCGTCTGGATTTATCGGAGGCCGGGGATTTTGGTAGTTGACGTTGACGTCGCTGCCCAGGGAAACCGGCTTCGTAGGGTACTGCGGCCTCTGGTTCAGAGTCCTGGGCCCTTCCATGGGCATAAATTCCTGGCTCCTTTGCTGCTGCTGTTGCTGCTCTTGCTGAAGGATTCTCTGGCTCCCATAATCTCGTTGCTGTCCGAAATTCCGGACCTGGTTCTCCGACTGCAGCACCGGGTGCCCTCTATATTCCTCGGAGAGTAACGGCTGCTGCACGAGCTTCGCGGAGCGCGGTTGTTCCGGGCCGAGGACGGTGATGAACTCGCTGTCCGGGTTGACGAGTGGAAGAGGTCGCCTGTAATTAAGCAACGTGTCGCCTTCCAAGGAATACGGCCCGGAGTGACCTCCGTAACGGACTTTGACCTTCGGCGACTTGTATCGCGACGTCTGGACAAAGGCGTCGAGGTTGTACCTCGGGTTTTCCGTGACGCCGTTGGCCTTGGCGTAAATCGGCGTTGTGCTCTGGGCGCGTTTTCCCGTGAGCTTCTTGCCGAACATCGTGAAGTATTCTTTGGTGACGTCGTCGAGGAGCTGCTCGTCCTGCTTCGTGAAATAGGCGCGATGAGGTTCCAAGGTCGAGGAGGAGGAGAGTTCGATCGGGGAACGGGCGGTCGTCACCGCGAAATACTCGGGCCGTTCTTCCTTGTAAGGAAGCCGGTTCGTCTGCACTTGCTGCTCGGATATCGAGTCCGTATTTTGGTACTCGAACTGCGGCTCGCTCACGCTCTGGATGATATCCTCGTCCTGGTAATCGTAGGAGACTTCGCGCTCGGTTTGCTGCTTTTTCTTCTTCTTCTTCTTGTCGAGCTGCTCGTGTTTCGCCTGATAATCCGCGGACTCGAAGCTGTACTGATAAATGGGCTTCGGCTTGATCTTTTGTTCGTAGTTTAGCCGGGAATCCTGATAATACGAATTTGTCTGTGGGATGGGGGTCGCTGTTACGTAAGAATTCCTCCCTGGTTTCTCCGCGTTGACCGTGGAGTAATACAAAGAGGACACGGGGTTGCTTTGGGGAGCGGGAGCGCGATAAACCTGCGGGTCCTTGATCAACGATTCCAGAAGTTTGATCGCCGTCTGTTGCTGACGTGGGTTTAATGGTGGTTCTTCGACCCTGTTATACAACTGTTCTTCCTGTTGCTGAGCCAGCGGCTCGTCCACTTTGTAGTACACCGTGGAAGATTCTTCGTTTGTCCTTGAACTCGTGGCTTCGTTGCTGGGTTCCCCGTAGAAGAAATAAGACGCCTGATCCGGGAATCGGCTCGAGTACTTGCTGGTCGTGACAACGCTTTCCTTCACAGTCGCTGGAGTCGTCTCCACGATCTGCTGCTGCTGCTGTTGCTGTTGTTGCACCGGAGTAGCCGACGTCGTGGTCGCGTAGAACGCGGCGAGGAGCGGCACCGCTTTGCTGCTGATCACGGCAGTCCATCTTTCCTTCTCCGTGCTCGTCTCCGAGACCTGGTTTCCTACCACGGGCTCGATTTCGTAGCCACTGGGACTTTTGAAGGTCGTGTGTTTCACCGGTGAAGGCGTGGTCACCTCGACGAGCACGGTTCTCGGCACGAACAGCGCGTTCTTCCCGGAATACGACTGCGTCGCATTGTTGATGGGTTTCCTGAGCGTCGTCTTCGGACTGTACCGAGAAAACGTGGACGGTCGAGACGACGACGGCTTCGTTCTGCGCGTCGTCGTTTCCGGCGACGCGTTTATCGAAACGGAAGTGCTCTTGCGAACCGTCGTTACGGACGACGACTTCTTCGGGAAATAATCCGCGTGCGGTGACCTTGGGGACGTCGAGATCGGCCTGGACGTCGTCGTCGGGCCCCCTCGTTTCGCGTATTTTTCCTTGATGGTCGTTGGCTTCTTCCCGTCCAAGGCGGAAAAGAAATCCGGAGGTGGCGGTAGGATGATCCCTGGTACCAGTGGACCTGGAGGTATCGCGGTGCTGTTGTTTACCCGGTAAACGAAGCTGTAAGGCGGCGGGTAGTAAATAGACTGATCCTCTTCGTCGTCGTAATCGGAGCGGTTACTCGGAGGCGGCACGATCACCGCACCGGGAGGTAGAGCCGGATAAAACGGTCCCGGCGTGTCTTCGTCTCGGGATTTGGGGTCCAGCTTCGAGATTTTCTCCGGGATGATGATAGGTTTGAATTGGATCGTTCCCTTCGAGGAATTCACCGGGATGAAGGACAAGGTCGGCGTGAAGGGCGCGCTCGTGTTGGAGAACAAGGGGTAGAAGCCTTCACCGGAGACGAAGTCTCTCGAGTACGGCGACTGGGTCTCGTTTTCCCGGAGCCGTTTCCCGTTCGCGCTGAGGATTTCAATGGGGCCGCCGTCCGTGAGCTGTATCGGGAACGGCGGAGGAACCTTGGGCTTCGAGGGGATCTTGACCTGTCTTCTGGGGGCTTGGTAATCGTCGATGGGCAGCCAATTGCCCTCTTTGTTTCCGTCGTCTTCCGGCAATTTTCCCCCGCGTAGAACCAACACGTGGTTCTCCGCGAGCCAAATTTCGTCCTCGTCTAAACCGCCGAGGTTTTTGATGTTGTCCCGCGGCGATTCCGGGTTTGCCATGTAGCTTATGATCCCGGGGCGTTTCGCTTCCCTGGAATAAAGCTCGTTCTGGATGAGGCCGTATTTCCCCTCTTTGACTTGCTGCGACAGCGTCTTCTTGTCGTCGTCGTCGTCGCTGCTGCCACCGCCGTCGCTCGGCTTTTTTTCCTTTCTGTTCCCGGAAGAAGACATGAGTAATCCGTCGTCCCATGACGCCTCCCGGTTCCTCTCGCTCTTTGGCACTTGCGTCGAGTGCTCGTCAAGCGACGAGCGCGACGTTTTCCTTCCTGGATGCGAGCCCGTCGCGCCGACGTTGTCGCTCGGCGAGGATAATGATACCGTGCCGATGTGACGTCCAGGTGTCGTTGTCCTCCGCGGATGATAATTGTGACTAGAATTTCCTTCCGTGGCCGCGTGACCGGGCATGCCACTCGTCGCCAGGACGGCTGAACCGAACGCCAGTACCGTCAAGCACGCGATGAATTTCCCGCAATGGATTCTCCGTAGTTCCATCTGAAAATAGGGAAAAAAGTGAGCGCGTTAGCTTTTTTTGTATGAAAATATTTTAAAGGTATAAAGGAAAGTGAAAATGCGGAGATTAAACGTACGAGTTCCCGGCTTTTACTTGCGGAAAGCGGCAACGAGGTACTTATGCATCGCCGGCGGATGAAATTATATCACGATGTAGATCGACAACCTGTTGCCGTTCCGAAAAATGTTTTGTCACGCGAGACGCTTGCGTAATCGGCGCGTTGATTCACGAGTGGTTTACCCGGGGCGTCATCAAGAGGCTGCGTAATTAAATGCGGTACGATCGCGAATGTATTTCGAGCTTCGGGAGAGAACGCGGAGAAGATGAAAAAAAGTGCAGAAGGAGAAATTGTTGGGCGCGAGAGGACCAGGGAATTTCGTTGGTCGAATGTGCACAGTTGTTGCGCGCGGAATGCGAGATAAGACGCGAGAGGGAGGCTGCTGCCACGCCTTTTACTCGGAGCGGCGGCGGCAGTCGGTGAACGGACAAACATTCACGGGTCACTGGAGTACGGACCGAGTCGAGTAATGACTCGCAATCGGGGAACAAACGTGCGCGTTTCTGCGCTCGTGATGCATTCGACGCTAATGTAACGGTACATACTTTCGACCGAGGCGTCGGACATGCCTCGCGGAAATGCCGGCAGCTTGAGTAACACGTGCCGGAATAACATTCGGTGCTTTTAGAAACTTTCGCCTGCCCATTTCTTTCCCCTCTGACATTTTCTACTTCCAATGCGCGCGCCGCCGGGCGAGGCGGTATCGATGCTTTAATGGCATGTGGGGGGGTCCAACGCCGGGTTATGGCAGGTTTTTCAGAGATCTATAATTATAGAGTAGTCGTAGTTGAGCAGGAGCGGAAAAGCGCATGCGCACGCGCCACGCCAACAC
>JABFQM010003483.1:0-11634 GCA_022816865.1 Zelostemma sp. ZL-2020
CGTTTTAAAAAATCCCTTTCGCTATGAATAACCCTAGAACCAGCCCAAAGGCCAGAAATTAATTAAAAAAAAATTGAAAGTTCAAAAAAATCAGAAGAGAAAGAAACCGCGAGGGGGAGCAACCCCGGGAAATCCAAGGCGGAATTAAGCGGCGGGCGTCTGAAGGTCAATGGCTCCAAAAAATCAGCTGGAATCCCCCTTTTTCGCCCCCCCCCCCCCCCACCCGGGGGTGCAAAAGAAGCGTCGTCCTCCGGAGATAGTAAAGGGGTGGGCCGCCAACGCCGCGATTTAAGCCGCGGCGTCGAGGGAGGGAAATAATACCGACGTCGCAGTGCGCTGCCTGCGGAAAGGTTGACGACCCGAGGAGGCGAGGCGTCGCCCTCCAACCCTCCTTTCGGGGTAACCGGCTGGCGCGGAGCGTACGCCATCCCCTCCTCCCCCGGCCCTGCGTATCCTACGCCCGGACCGGCATCTCCACCCTCCGACTGTCTAGCCAGGGTCGGGGTCGTTGAACGTCGATAAAGATTTTGACTCCACAATGCTGCAGGAAGTGGTCGCCGCTGCTGCTTCTGCAAGGTACGGGCCCGGCTCCTCTTCCTTCGCATCAATTCCCGCGATGCTCTTTGCTCAATTAACGAAAATGCTGGGAAATTAAACGTCAGAAGTCGCGATTTCAAGAGGTGACTTTAATCGAAGAACCCTCGAAAAAAGACCTTTAAAAGTTCCGGAAATCTTCGAAAGCTCGGACTCGTAGAGGCAAATTTCGATGTATGGGAACGACGAGCAATCGAAGAAAATGAGGAGTTTTAGAAACGGTTGAAAGAGGAGAATCCTGGATTCGAGAAATTTGGTGGCAGGTTTGATGGGAAAAACGAGCAAGATCGAGCTGTATCTTTCCTCCGGCAACCCCACTCTGCCGTATGCGTCTATTTACTGCGGTATTGCGGTCTCGAAATCTGTAACGGCGTTCATCGACCCTCCGCCCATGGCCAATTTCTCGTTTAATCAAAGTCTAATTTATTTTATAAAATTATAAAACAAATCAAAGTCTGATTAAACGAGTTGATTGCCAGATTCGCCGGGGCAAGGGTCGATGAACGCCGTTAAAGATTTTGAGACCGCAATACCGCAGCAAATAGACGCATAAGGCAGAGTGGGGCTGCTGGAGGAAAGATACGGAGTGCTCTTTCCGTACTTTTTCCATTAAACATTACACCGCTCCCGAATTTTCGCCTCTTTGGAATCCAGGATTTCTCCGCTTCCAACGGTTTCCCTGCAAATACACAAATTTCCCATTTAAATTATTGATCGAGTGAAATGGTTCCAGTTTCCTCTCCCTAAAGTTACAAAAATCAAACGAGATTTCAAAAACAGCTCACTTTGCTGAAATATCCAACGGTGTGACAACCCCCCCAGTTTCTGATGGTCATCACGTAGAAAAGAAAAGGCTCGACGTCGTAGTACAGAGTTTTGTGATCCAAGAAAAACTTGGCCAGGAGGCAAAGATTCTGACAGTACTGCTTGTAGCGTTTCCCATCGACTTCCCAGACCTCGATTCTGTCCTTCCTGTAAGATCCAAAAACGAATGAAAATTCCCATTTCATCAACCGAATCATCTTCCAAATCTCTACCTATAAACTTCGTGACCAGGAGGATGCTTCCAGGTACACTTTTCCCAGTGCCTTCTTAACACCTGAGAACTCTTGGCGTACCGAAGACAATAGTCGCAAAGATAAAGTTTCGGCGTCCGACTAAATTCTTCGGGATACGGACTCTGATACCAAACTTCCATCTCATAATGTCCCATCTGGATGCACCTCGTTCCGGCCACGTTTCTAAAGTCTCCGTCGAAATCCATCGCCGTCAGCTCTTTTTCCTGCGACGGGAAATTCAATTTCACAAAAAGCTCACATTTCTCTAACAAAACATTTCAGAAACCCACGATGTCTTCGCTGGCGATGGCCTGAGCCTCCATGAAAAGTTTCAGGTCATAATCGGAAGTGAGATTATCAAGCTTCGGCTGCCTGTCCTTCTCGATGCCCTGAGTTTCATTCTCATTATTTCGATCACTGCTCGGACCCTTCCACTTGGACCTCATTTCCTTCACCATCAACTGATAACTTCGCTGCTCATTCGTATGGTGCAGGCCCTTCGGCGACTTTTTCGCCATACTCGCCAACGCTTTTTTCCTCTCGTCGTCATTTTTCTTCCTTTCCTTGTAAAAATCCCTGCAAAAAGACGCCAAATTAAAGTCAACGTTCCACCTCGACAATCTTTCCAATGCCCAAACTTACACGCAAGCTTGGGGCGTCGTGTTGTGGTACAAAGGGCACGCGTCGAGCGTGAAATGCGTCTGGAATTTGCCGGAAAGATGACCCCGGGATTCGCAGGAGATGAAGAGCGGACACTGAGGCTCCTTGGAAGTACGGTCTCTCGCGAATGGGCTGCTCCTGCCGCTTCCGTTGCCCTGGCTTGACCTTGGGGTGCCGGCAGAGGTTCGAACAGGCGCTCGTTTTCCTGGCGATTTCGTACCCACGGGTTTTTTGGTCTCTTCTGCACCCGAGAAATCACACCGGGTCAGTGCTATTCGCAGGTCACGATTACACCCTACCATTTTCGTACCTGAGAACCATACTGCCGCCGTAAGCAAAAAGACTGTATCTGCGCTCGAGACACTTTAAGCCAAGAGTTTGAGTTTTTGATTTCGAGCTCTAGGCTAGAACTCTTTGGAAGTGTCGAAAGGGGATGTTTGTCTTTTTTTGGAAAATAGCAAATACTGCTTTTTTATATTAAGGGGGCAGTACAGAATCTTTGTCTAATCGGGTTGGTATCGGAATGAATTTTATTAGTGATTAATAACGAAGTTTGTAATGATTACAGCAAATATCTGGAAACTTTGGACTCTGCTTGGAAAGTCACTCACTTGTATCAGATTCCGAATCCGTCGCGATTTTTGTCCCCATTTGCAAGAGCTTGCTGCCTTTTTTGGGCTGGACCTTTCGCTTGTTCGTTTTTCCCAGACCTGTGGTACCTTCGACTTCTCTGTCGGAAGCGTCGAGCTCTTCTTCGCTTATGATCGAACCTTTGATTTTGGAAATCGGTTAGAATGTTTACAATCGATTAGCGGAATTTACAGATGTCGCGCTTTTGAATTAAACCTTTTTGTTTCATAGCTTTCTGGGGTTTTACAGCCGCTACGGAAGCCAGTGGTCTTTTGATTATGGCGCCGCTGATCGACGCCGACCTGGAATTCGGCGAATGCATTTCTTTTTTTTTCTGCTGCTGCGGGCTTGCGTCGCTCTCCGAGGAATCCGAGTCGGAACTGCTGTCGCTGGACGCAGAGGATTCCGAACTCCCGGAGCCTCCGGAACTTTTGTAGCTCACGGAGCTGTCCGATTTAACCAGCGGTGGCGGTTTTGATATCGTGCCTGGAAATACTTTTGTAACTTAAAACACTATCCTTTTGAATCAAAGAATGAAACAGTGATCATTTTTCTCAACTCACTATGCTTATTCAGCATAGAAAGCCGTGGTTTCGCTTCATTGGCTTTGGATTTCACTTGCGTCGGTTTCAAACATTTCACCACGGCACTACTGACTTTAGCAGTACTGATTTTGGACAAAGGACTGTCGCTCTCGCTGCTATTTTCCGGGCTGAAAATGCTCTTTGTCTTGAGCTTCTTCAGAGGCGGCTCTGCAGCAGCTTTTCCCGACGTTTTCTCCATTTTGGTATTCGGCGATACGTTCCCTGCGGAATAATCAGAATTACAACCCAAATTCGAAGCATAAAAGTTCAACAATTTTCAGTACCGAAAAACATGTTCAATTTGTTCGCCGTTTTCATGTTCGTGATTTTGTTTTGCCCTCCAGGGGCTGATTTGTTCGGCGGCCTCGAAGCTTTGATCGCGGGAGCGACTGTCGCAACAGCTTTGGGTTTTTGCGGTAGTTTGCGCTTCAGATTTTTCGATTTCCCCGTGCTTTCCTCGGACTCCGAAGAGTACACGATTGGCCGGCTTTTGGGCGCGGCTTTTTCCTTCCCACGGACGTCCGACGCCCCGGGATTGTTGACTTCAGCTTTTCCCTTGACATGCCGCGCGGTGGAGACCGGGGCCTTTTTTTTCGGTTGCTCTGCATCGGAAACTTTTCGGCTGTTCGCCGAGCTGCTCGAGTTCTCGGAATCGGAGGAACTCGATTCGCTGCCGGAACTTGACGAACTGCTGGACGACGAAGCCGAGCTGCTCGTCGACGTGGATTCGGAACTCATTGCCTGCGAATAAAGAATTAAATTAAATCTTTGATAAAACAGTAAGGAAGTAATGAAAAATAATGATAATAAAAATCTTGTTTACCCGAAACTTTCGATGTTATTTTTGAGAAAGTGTTTTTGTTCGGATCACTTCGCGAAATTGATAGTTTAAGCAAATAATTTGGAGTGCAAGCGAGGAATTAAGGTAAAATTGATGGGGAAAATAAGTTTCTTCGATTTGTTTGTGGTACTCACCTTGCGTTTCGGAGTCATTGTGCTTGTTGCGTGGCTTGCGTACGTAAATTGTCAGAATTCCGGTCATTATCATGTTCGACGTCCAGTTTCATTTTATATTGGTTCTCGAATTAGTCGTTGTCCAAAATGACAGTTTTATCCAGCACTATCATCATTACGAGACAGCGGTTCCAAAGTTATTGATAATTAAACATCGGAAACCTTGACGGATCAGCAGGAATAGCAACAACAACTTTCGCATGCGCACTGGAAGCTTTCTCGGTTGCGCGTAAAAATTTGCCGAGCTGCGCAGCCGCAAAATGGCTGTGCTATATTCTAGCGCGTCATTGGAAATACACACAATATTCGAGGATTCTTCCAATTTAGATTAATTCGAAACTAGAAACAATCTCAAAAAAATAAAAAATTGCGTTTCCGTGTTATAGAATATTTCACAACTTTTCCACAATCGAAATTGACACGTTAGAATCTCCCGTGAAATGTTTATGGCGCATGCGCAACTATGACAGCTCGTTGTCCTTATCTAGTTTTGGAACGTTCGGAAGGAAGAGAAAGACAGAGACCAGAGAAATATTTTTTGCGTAGTAACCGATGGAAGTAGATCAGCTGAGCCCGTTTACAAAACGCAGTGCAACTCCAAAATTGAAATCTGTACAAATCATAAATTGAACGACCTTCAAGGATTTATGGTTCTCGATAAATAAGTTTGCGCGATCGGTCTCATTGTTGCTTAAGCATGGCGGAAATATTTAATAGATTCCAGCACAACTCGAATTCGACGATTTTCGCTACTCCGACTCCAGGTAATTTTGTACAGGTTAATTTGTTCGTCCGTTTCAAGCAATAATTATCAACTTTACGAACGAATCTCATTTACTCGCGTTTCAACATCTATTTTATCTCACAATTCTACAAATTCCGACAAAAATAAATATTTTCGTCAGAATTTCTCCGAAATCTTTCGTGAATAAAGACTTCATCAAATCTAATCGCAAACAATCACAAAGCGCTCTTATCTAGTTCTAATTCACTGCTAACTCACTAAATTCAACTAAAATGATCATTAAATCGGTAAATGCAAAAAAGGGTTAAGTCCAATGGACTATGTATGCACTTAAGCCCTTTTTCGTATTTTCCCGTAAAATTCGTAAATTATTGGAACAAATAATAATATTTTTTAAACCATTTTAGGAAGCGAGTCCAGGTCGAATTTCGCTATGGGGATGAAAATTCCGGTGTTCCTAACCCCACAAGCGTGCAAAACCTCCGGGCAAGTCGGAGGAAAACCCAAGGGTCTATCGATGCGTTCAATGTCCGAGCTGAACATCCACGGAGGCAACGCAGCGCCCTGGCCGGAGAAGAAAGATAACTTTCTTACAGTGAAGTCCAACGATGCATTCGGCCAGCCGATTTCCCCCGCTAGACAAAAGTTTCTCCAGGTGCGATTCGCCGAGTCGCCCATTTTTTTCTTCCACGTGTTCCTTTATTCACGCTGATTTAAATTTGCAGAAACAATCACTACGGTTCGAACAAAAGCGAGGGATTTTGATGAAACGCAAGTCGCCGCTGAAAGAACCCAAAAGAAGCCTGGGCGAGAGTAAATTCAAAAGTCCGTTCCTCAAAGAACCGGAGGCGTTCCAGCGGGAACCGGAAATGTTGGCTCACGAGTACGACGAAGAAGAAGATTTCTGTAGGTTCTGCACAACTGGAACGGAAACGAAATAGAATGTATTACTAAAAGAATTTGTTTCCAGACAAAAATTGTACGAAGAACCTCGACATCGAATTCAAGAAACTGAAAATGTACATGCCCCAAAAAGATGACGATGACGAGGGATTCATTTCAGGTAGTTTTCCGGAACCGAATTTCATTCCAACGTTAGTTTTTGGATTTTAAATTGAACATTTATCTGCTTTAGATCCAGAATTTCTCTCGTCGCCAAAATTACCTTTTCACGTTTACGAGGATTCCGACAACGAGGGAAAATTTTCGATGGAACTCGACCTGCCGGAATTATCTGACATTGAAGATTTCTAAAATTATCCTGTTTTACATTACTGGCACAGCTAAAGACGTTTTCATAGGCTTCGCATTTTTTTAATTTAATTAATTTACAGAGAGTCGAATTATTGCTACATATATTTTGAAGTTTTTCGAGCGCTATTAATGGCGAATGCAAGATTTGTAAAAGTAGTCTTTTTTTTATTATCGGCGCAGCTAAAAGCGTTTTTTTTGGTAAGAATTACGTTTATTTAGAATAATTCCTTTAATCTACACTGGAGAAGTTTGTACTTAGTTTTATTGCTGCTTGTGTTGACAAATGAAATTTAATCATCATTGAATATAATTTTTTCCCGTTTATTATTGATCGTAGCAAGCAAACTCATAATACTTTTGTAATTTTGTAATAAAAGTATGTAAATAACACGTTGTTTTTCAATTTCAAATTGTCCCTGAAATGCATTGATTTTTATTTTCGACCAATTAGATTCGCAAATGATTTACTGACTGTCCGTCAGTCGATAAAATCGCATCGAACTATTTCACCGCCGACTGCAAAAGTTGACTTCTTTTTTAACCGTATCCATGGAAAATTATCGAACGACAGGATTTATCGTATTTTTGAAGCACTTGAAACGATAAGAATTATCATCGGAAAATTAGGGTCACTGAGATTCAGGAATCTTCCGATTCGCTCGCTTTTGGCGGGAAAACATTCCCGGCGTTTGAATTTTCCGAGAGAAACAATCGAATTCCCGAAATTAAACTTGAATGTTCCCGGAAAATCGCAATGAAAAATCGATCGACAAAAGTTTCCGATGAGGAATAAATCGCTTTCTATAAAATTAGCCTCGACTTATGACGACGTCGGGAGCGCGGGAAATGTAAATTGGCCGTCAAAAAGAAGACGAAGAGCGGGTAATCCCGGGGTCGAGGTGACACCGAATGAAAAAACTCGGATGGAGTTTGAAGTTCCAGTTCCACCGCGGCGAGAATTTAATTAAGAAAATTTCCACGGGCCGCGCGAAGCGACATATTGCCATGGCACACGTCTTTCTTCCGCCCGCGGCCTAATTAAATCGAAAGAAATCTCCCCGCCGGGGCAAATTGCCACCCGCATCGAAAACTTCCGAGAGGAAGAAAAAAAAGGTACGATTTGCATTTTAAGCATCCCACGGAATAACTTCCGTGCCATTTCCCCGATACTATCGACTTTTATTACACGGAATGTCTCGCGCCGTTCAATTAGCGGGAAAATTAAAAGGGCGCGAAATCGAATTTTCCCGCCGAAAAGATTTTACGAAGATTTTCTGAGCGGGTGAATAAGAAATAAGTCTTATCGCGACTCACCGTATCCGAAAGGTCAGCCGATATCTTTGATGTATCATATAACGTACATGGGAACGATTCTCGTGTAATTTTGTATTTACGAGGAAACGCTGATGGTTGAGGCGCGATTTTGACGCGATCGAACGCTCTGAATTTGGCCATTTATGCATCGAATCGTCGTCGATCGATTCATCGAAATAATATTGTTTTTTTCGAGCTCGAAATTTGTTCGATGGCGACGATTTTCACGCGCTTTTGTCCGTGTAGCGTGCAAGAGCACGAGAATACGTTATCATTTTACGCTCTATATACATACGATTTTTACAACGCAAGGTCAAAGAAACACACGAACGAACGACCACATGTACGAGTTACTGATAAGATCCGTAACTCGGGTTTAATATACCATCGAAATGCAATTACTTCAATCGTTTTCCTTCACGATCGAATGAAAAAATTGTCTTCGTAAAAAAATGAAAGTTTTTCACGATTCCAGTGGAAACGTTTGTTTTCTCGGGGAGGAAAGCATAAAGTTTCTCAGTGATATTTTACCGAGTCGAACGCGGGGGCGGCGTAATGAATCGTTCTTGCGAAAAAGATCGAGGAATTGCCACGAGGGCATTTCTAATTTCCAGCGTCTGGGCGCATTCACACGATAAAAATGCGAGGCGTAACGGCCGATTCGAGGAATCGCAAATTTTCGTGTAATTTTTCCTCGAACTCGCCGATTTTTGCGGCCTCGAAATCGAGGGTTCTCGTCCCGTAATGAATATTGCGAGAGCCACGATCCATTAGTCCTTTCTTCTTTCCCCATAAATTATTTTTCCCTGCAGTGATCTTCGGGTTTCGAGTTACCTTCGGGAAATTGCGTAACTCGATATATTCTCGACGCGCAAAGTTTCGAAAGAAGATGGACAATCTCTTTTGCACCTGGAGCACTCGACAAGGATGGAATTATAATTCGTTTTTTTATGGAAATCTCGTAGTTTTGTAGTTTTTGAATTATTCCGATTTCATGGTTTGAAGGACAAATGCGATGATGAATAAAAATAGGAACGTTCGATGTATTTTCTTTGCCCGAAAAATGTCGTGTTTTTCGAATAAATCTATTTCTTGTAAACAACAACGATTCTCGATACGTTATCATCATTTTTATCGATCATAATAAATCATCGAGTCGCCTAGTTCCCCAGTAATTTTCCCCGATCAATCAATCGTAATCCCGATCAATTGATCCGGAAACTCGATCGGAATTAACTTCCCGAACGATTCAAAGTCGGCGCGAGGCAAAAATCACGGGCGTTTTTGAATGCAGAGTAGCAAAGTATGGCAACACTGGGAATCCCCTCTCTCGGGAACGTTCGGGAACCGAAGCGCGAGTTTGGCTTTGTAGCCGAAGTCGAAAAAAAGCGTCGTTCGCGACGCGCGGGAAGGAACGACGAAAAAAAGTGTTTAAAAACCAAGAAACTACGCCGTGCGTTCCACGGAAAGCGAAAGGGGGGATCGCCACCCGCGATATCTTCGCCACTGAAAATTGGCTTGAAAAGAGAAGAGGACTATTCGCGTCTGCGAGCATGTAAACACAACCAGCGACCACGTGGTCGGTCCCTCCCCCCCAACGCGGAGAGGGAGAACGAGTTCGGAGGAGCGCGAGGCGCGCTCAGTCGGCCGCGACAGCTCGCCGTGTTCACATTCTCGAGGAAGTTGTACCTCGCGCTTCGATAAATAAAAATACAACGCATCTTCGTTATCGTCGTCGACGCGTCGCCACGCGGTTTTGTAATGACGTCGCGTCCTGTGATCGGTACGAAAACTCCGACGCGAGTGCATCCCCGGATTTTTCTGTGATTCTTTTCCCGCGCTTTTCTGGATATTGTCTCTCGATTTTCGGCGAAATGACTCGTGTTGTTGTTTTTTAATTCAGGGACAAAGTACGAAATTTTGTGGAAACTTACGTCTGGGGAATAAAGCCGGTAAGTAATGGAAATTTTGATGCGATTTTCGCCTGTTTTTCCGAGACTTTGCCAAGTTTTCGAGATTGAAAATGCTATGGATTTTTAATGTTTTCGTTCGCGGATTTCGGCTGCAATTTTAATTTTTCTCCGAGGCCGAGTTTTGGAAAATATGAAAGATTCAGCGATCGTAATTCACGAGCCGGGGAAGTTGGATCGAGTCGGTTTTTGTGTAATTTAAAAATTTCCATAATTTATTAACGGCGCCACGAAGCTCGAAAAACATAGTAATTCTTTGATAAGATTATAAATTAGTCACCTAATTGTACGCATAATCGTTCCCCAAAAGCCGATGAAAATGTACCTGGAAACGTCTTCAAAATATTTTTCCAATCAATAATTCTTCGTTTAATTAAATGCACTGTTTTGTCGAACTTTTTGCGTTTTCGAGAAGCGCAAAAAGTCGTACGAGGAAATGTATTTTCTTCCGAGAAAAAAAGCGCGTTCGTAGTTCGCGCGTTTTAATTGTTGCCAACTGTTACGTAACACATCGTTTTCCAAAGTTATCTCGGTATCGCTAAACCTCGCGATAATTTTTTGTTTGGCTGATTAATATGAATGAAAACGGGACGGTTTGTCCGTTTCGGCGCCCTCGGTGAAAAAGCGATAAAAACTCGGTTTTTTAAATACACTTTAATATTCACAAAGCCACGATTTCAATGACTTTCGTATCTGATACCAAATCGACGCGTTAAAAGCCTCGATTTTTAACAATGTTTTTTCCAGGCATTTTCGAAAAAACAAAAAGCGCGATTGAAGTTGCAATTTTCGGAATCTGGGGAATGCAAAATTTGACTTTGAATTAATCATCATTTCACACGTGTTTTTACGGAGAAACATAATTACCGGGATTGGCCTTGTTTTTTTATTTTGTATGCAACATCATTATCTCGAAATTCGACTAAAATCGATTAATCGATTTTATGGGAAATTATGATGAGTGACGAATACTTCGAAAATTGGCGGGAAGATGAAATTTGTCCATGAAAATTTGTCCTCGCTCGTAATTTTTGGCAACTTAGTTGAAAAAAGAGGGATTTGTGAACGTGAAAAATTTTTAGGTGATGTTATCCCATTCAATTTTTCCGTTTTCCAGAATTAATTTCGAAAATCCCAGAATTTATATAAAACTTGAGAATTATATACAATTTTTCAAAATTTCAAGGGCAATGTCATAAACTGTCTACAATGTAATGAGCTGTCTACCATGTAATAGATTTTGGAAAATTTCATTTTAATTACAGACAATTAAAATTTTGAATTTCGACGCAGTCTCTGATTACCAAGTTGTAATCTTATCAGTCGATTTACAAATTTTCGTTTCAGTGTACGTAATTACATTCTTAATTCACTGTTTTTTTCTCTAAAAGTTGATAAAATACACTTGAAAATATTAGAACCTTACTCTAAAACTTTCGAAAATCCCTGCCAAACATTTTGGAGTGAATGCTCACCCCAGATTCAGAGTAAATCTTTCCACCTTTTATTTAAAGTCAGAAAAAACACTCCAAAAGTTACAAAATCCAATCCAAAATCTCCAGCTTGGCAAAAAATCCCCGCCACACATTTTGGAGTGAATTTTCACCCCAGATTCAAAGTAAATCTTTCCATCTTTTATTAAAATTTCCCAGATTCAGCGTAAATTTGTCTACCCTTTATTCAAAGTAAGAAAAAACACTCCAAAAGTTGAAAATTCGATTCCGAAATCTCCAGCTTGGCAAAAAATCCCCGGCAAACATTTTAGAGTGAATTTTCACCCCAGATTCAGAGTAAATTTGTCTACCTGTTAT